>RJWJ010023836.1:0-25422 GCA_004363605.1 Indri indri | reverse complement strand
CACTTGAAGTGGTTGTGAACAAAGCTGTTAAAATGAGTAATTTGAAGAGCTTGAAAATACATTAATCCTGAATGAAGCAATCATGCAAATTAGTAGGGGCCCATAGGTCTTAGGTTAAACTGGATAAGGCCCAATCGAATTCTGATTTTGAAGAAGTAAGAATTTAAAAAAATCTTTAAAAATGATTTGCATTTATTGACAATAAAAGCTTACTTTTGTTAAATGTTTCTTTGCCTCTAACTATCAATTAGAAAGACTAGTAATAAATAAGGGGGGAGGGAGGGAAGAATACGCAGAGCACAGAAGATTTTTAGGGCAGTGAAACTACTCTGTATGATATTGTAATGGTGGATACATGTCATTATACATTTGTCCAGAGTGACAGAATGAACAGCACCAAGAGTGAACCTTAATGTAAATTGTGGACTTGGGTAATGATGTGTTGATGTAGGTTCATCAATTGTAAATGTACCACTCTGGTGGATGATGCTGATGAGCAGGGTCTATGCATGTGTTGGGGCAGGGTATATTGGAAATCTCTGTTACTTCCACTAGATTTTGCTGTGAACCTAAAGCTACTCTAAAAATTAAAGTCTATTCATTAACAATAAGAAGGCTATTGAATTCTGAATTACAAGCTTTGTATTCTATACTAGAAAATGCAACACAATTATACACAATCATATTTTATACTCAAGTTAACATTATTTTTCTGTCCTTTTTTTGAATACTAGACTAGAAGTTTGAAGGTTTTCCGGTTTTAGCTCTGGTTAGTGGTTTTACGAATCTCAATTTTTATATTTGTAAAGTAGAAATAATCCATTTCACCTGCCAGATTGTTGTGGGCATCAAATTATTCATAAAGAATACAGTGTTCTAAAAACTAGAGATCTTGCCAAAGTCTCCCTGGGAGAGCATAGGCTTGGCTTTGGGTTTAAATCCTGGTTTTACTATTGACTAATTTATTGGCTGTGTGATGTTAGACAAGTCATTTAATCTCTCTGAGCCTCATTTACTTCATTGGTAAGATGAGGATAAACAAACAACCCTGTACAAACTCCAAATCCCTTTTGAATTTCTCCCAAATAGCTCTAAGGGTGCTTACAGAGGTGCCAAGGGTACCCCACGAATGTTGCTCTTACCTTGAGCACCTCATTTCCCTCCTGTACTTCTCTGCCTCTGTGTGATGATGTCTGCCATGACTGTAGCAGCTGCTGATATATTATCTGTTACTCAGTGGCAAACTATCTTAAAATTTTGTGGTTTAAACACTAAATATCCTCTCACAGAGTTTGTGGGTCAGGAATTCAGAGGTTGTATATGTAGTCGGGCAGTTATGGCTCAGAGTCCTTCCTGAGGTTGCAGTCTGTATGTTGGCTAGGGCTGCAGCCATCTGAAGTGCAACTGGGCTGAGGGTCTGCGTCCAAGGTAGTCCACCCACATGGCTAGTGGCAGATGGCTTCCATTCAATGGTGTGGCTAGAGTGGCTCAACCTGTTTTGGAGAGCCAATTGTTAAATTTTAGGAAATTTGCAAGCCAATTGTTAAACACAGCCATTATTACAAATTAAATCATGTAGACTTAATTTAAGTAAGTTCTATTAAAAGCCAAGGTAATAAAATACTCAAAATTCATTGCTTCCTAATAATTTTACATTTTTCCTTTATTGGTGCTCTTGTTGTTATTTATGTTTATTGTATCTGCATGGGGAAGATGTTATATAGTTGTGTTTTACCGCACATCTCATTCCACTGAAATCAGCTTAGTGGAAGTATTTATGCTATGGATATCTGCAAACACTACAAATCAGAACTTTATTTACTCTTTTATTGATTAGACTTTAGAAAGTGATGGGGAAATATTAGTAATGCAGATTAAACTTAAAAATATATCATATTTGTAGCTCTTACATTGAGAATAGCACAAAAACATGAGGAAATATTCTTCCAATATTTGCAACTATTATCCAATTCAGCAAAGAAATCTTTCATGCTACTGACAAATGAAGCCATGACATATGCCTTCTTTATTTCACTTTTTATTTATGTAATTGAAAATATTAACCAACTTTCATGTCATAAACTCAGCAAAAATAATCAGTGAAAAAATTCCATGAGAATCCATTGGCTATGTGTTATTTAAAATAAAGACTATTATTTATTTTATTATTTTTTATGAATTATTTCCTACGCATCTTTTATAATGGTAAAAATACCAGTAAACACACACAGACACACATACGAGTGTGTGTGTGTGTGTGTGTGTGTGTGTGTGTGTACTTTTTTTTTGGAGAGCCAGTTGTTAAATGTTTATCAGCACAGCGCTAACTCAATTCCTCTCCCATATATCCTCCCCATAAGGCTATTTGAGTGTCCTCACACCATGGAAATTATCTTCCTCTAGAACAGTGATCCAAGACAGGGTAAAGGTAGAAGCTGCAGTGTGTTTCTGACCCAGCCTTGGAAGTCATTTCTGCAATATCTTAGTGGTTACACAGGTGAGCCCTTAATCGGTGCGGAAGGAGACTATACAAGGATGGAAATTCCCAGTCATGGAACGACGGGAACCATCTTGGAGGCTGACTGCTACAGTGATTCATGTCTTCCCACACATGAAATACACTCATACCCCTCCCCTGCCAAAAGTCTTATCCTCTTACAGTCTCAGCTCAAAGTCCAGACTCCATCACATAAACCAGGCCCAGAAACAGATGAGGATCCTTGGGTATAGTTTCTCAAGTACAGCTCCTGTAACACAGTTGCTCCTGATCCAAACACCTGCGAAATGAAAGAGAGAAGCTGTCTCCCTCTAACACATGCAACAGACAATGGAGGGATTGGCATAAAGATAACTGCTGTTAAAAATGTAGAAAACGGGGGGCACATGAGAGTCAGTGGTCTGAAGTCTAACTAGGCCTGTTTTGAGTTGCTTGATTAGTATGCAATCCTATTTTTACTCCATGGTTCTTGGATTTGCTCTCTGGGCTGTTGGTACTTCTCTCTGAGTTGGTCATCTGTTTCCATGAAAGAGTTATCAGCTGTGTTTGCAGCGGTGTACTTTTCACAGCCTGCTTCCTACCAGTAGAATTCTGGGGAGCCCAAGTCCTTGTTTTCATTTTGTACCGTTTCTGTCCCTTTCAGTTCAAGTTAGTGGTGTTTCTCAAATACAATTGTCTTTAAAATTTTATGGGCCCCTTATTAGACAAAAGCCATGGCTGCAAATCTTTTTGAGGTAAGTCCTTCTCTAACTTGGACTTCTGCTGGCTTTATTGAGGGAATTCACCCTTAAGCTTCTTAGAAGCCCTGTGTTTTGACTGTGGCACCACGTTAGATCTGGATGAGGTCTTAACAAAGAATGTATAACCACACCTTTAACTTTATTATAAGACCATGTTTTCCGGGTAGTGCCTTGGAGTGGATCATTGCCAGGAAGCCATTTCATAAGTTTATCATTGTTAGTCATGTGAAGAGGCTGGGAATGTTCAAAATCAGAAAGTCCTGTTTCCTTTTTGTTTACAAGTCTTTTGTTTAGGTATAAAGGGTTAGTTAGACAGGATGGATAAGTTCTAGAGGTCTATTGTACAGCATGGTGACTATAGTTAATAATTGAAATTGCTAAGAGGGTTGATCTTGAATGTTCTCACCACAAAAATGATAAGTATGTGAGGTGATAGATATATTAAATAGCTTGATCTAATCATACAATGTAGATTTATATCAAGCATATATAAATATATACAATTTCTAAATAAATTTAATTATATCTTAATAAAGCCTAGGGAAAAAAAAGAAGAAAAAAATGTCTTTAGTTTATCTCTGCTTGTATTTTGCTGTTAGCAGCAAGAAGCACACAAACACCATCTTTCATAATCTGCCTTGATACCTCCTTAGCTAGGTCATGCCACTCATGTGGTACATTTTCTGCTTTTCTTCCACACAACTGCAGGAAGTCATGTTGCTAAACTTTCTGACACTAGGTAACAAGCATCCCCTTTCCCTCACTTTCCACTAACTTCTTCCTATATCTCCTCTAAGCCTCGAGTCATTCCCTCCTCAAAGGCAAGCCGGCTGCTAATAGCAGTCTGTTTATATACCGCAGGCTTTCACTAATACTCTTTCCAAAGTCTTTCTATCTACTACTCACTGCCTTTTCCAAAGCCACATCCATATTTTTAGCTGTTACTCCAATACCCTAATTACAAGTACCAAATTACCAACATGTGTATTCGTCATCTATCACTGGGTAATAAAGTACTCCGAAACTTAGAAACTTAAATGAATAAACATTTATCATTTCATAATTTTTGTGGGTAATAAATTCAGCGCAGCTAGGCTGAGTGGTTCTGGCTTGAAATCTCTCATGAGGTTAAAGTTAAATTTTTGGCTTGGGATGAAGTCAGCCGAAGGCTTGATGAGGGCTGGAAGATCTGCTTCCAAGATGGCTCACTTGCAAGGTTGTTGGCAGGAAGCCTCCATTTGTCACTGGCTTTTTGGCAGCAGCTCTCAGCTCCTCACCATGTATCCTACCTATAGGGCTGTTTGAGTGTGTGTGGCAGCTGACTTGTCACAGAGCAAGTGATCCAAGAGAAAAGGGACAAATTATTGCTGCAATGTCTTATATGACCTAGTCTGAGAAGTCATACACTGACATTTCCACAATGTTCCACGGGGTTCACAGATCAACCTTATTCAGGATGAGAGGGGATTGTACTATGGCACAAATACAAGGAGGTAGAGATCACTGGATGCTGTCTTGGAGGCTTGGCTAATACAGATGTCAAATTCAGCATCTAAGCCACAGATGTTCACTGAGGATGTCTTGCTACTGGGCCTCCCACATGTACCAGAGCTGTAGGTGCTGCCCTTGGTGCCTGGGCTGAGGCTGAGAATTCTTGAAGTTGAGGATGCTGATGTTTCTTATATAACCATAATGTACATAAAGCACTTAGCACACTGCCTAGAGACAAATAAGCATGGCAGATGTTTTTTTTCTTTTTTTCATTGTCATTCTTATTTTATAGAAGACTCTGGATCATTTTCTGGCCCAGAAGTATAAGTAGCAGCTTCTGGCACAATATTATCCTTGTCATGGTCATTAAAATTATAGTTAAAAAATCTAGACCCTTGTATTTCACTGGTCCCATGTTGCAGCCCTTGGCTAGGTCCCTGGGGACTGGGCACGTGGGCTATTGAAATAATAGACAGCATTTCCTTCTAGTCCAATGACTGGCCTGTTATCCTTGAACCTAATTTCTGCCCCTCCCAACTCCTCTTTATTTCCCCTAAATATTTATTGTTGTCACCTCTCATCTCCAGCTCCAGTCTCTTCAAACCTTCATACAAATAATACCTGGAAGCCCTGTTTTTACTCCAGGCTTGCTGGTATATGCCTGGATCATATTGGGCTTAAGCTGACATTTCCTATTGCCAACACTAGAAGCAACTAAAAAACTGGGAGTAAAGGTGACAACTAAACTTAAGATATAAAACTCTTAGTTGACTGGACAGGGAAAGCATGTTCTCCACCTAGGAGGCCAGTTCCTTCTTTTCTCATCTCTAGCTCACCTCTGAGGAACCATAATCAATCACAAAACATGAATGACTCTATTGTTGGATATCATTTTTTGATTATATTTGTCTGAGGCAAAAGATTGCTTGAAAGTATCAACATTCAATTTCTATTGCTATCTTCCCCACCATATAAAAGTTAAATTCAATGTAACAGGCTCTTCTGTTTGATTTCTGGATGAAAATTAGAATGAGAATGAGAGACCTGTGGAATTGTTTGAAGAGTTTGATGCATGACATTGAAAAAAAATCTCTTTCTCAAAACACAATTGTTCAATGAAGGTAAAGAATGCTGCCCAATGCTTTACTTACAAGACAGGTCAGGTGGAATTGTGTTGTCATTTATCTGACTCCACCACTGAACAGTCCTGTGATTCTGGCTTCTGAATGTATGTAGAGCCCTGCACTCAGGCACGATGGGATCCCCTAAACTGGGATCAATGCACAGAAAATAGATGGACAACAGCATTTTAAAATAGTGACAGTGACCACAAAGACTATAGGTTATAAACACAAATGCTACCATTATTTTTGAAATACTCAAATAATAAATTATTTCATAGAAGCAACTTAGTATAAAACGGGGTAATATGAGAGCAAATTAATTGTTAGGAATAAAATTGACTCTAACAGTGACTGTGATGTATGCTTTGGCCTAATTACTTTAGGATGTCTTTGAAACAGGTAAGCCAGACTACCCACCCTTCATAGAGCTCTTTGGAGTCATGGTGGATGGGGGCGTGACCAGGGAAAGGAACCACAGCCTTGGAGAAGCAGGAGGGGGTGGGTCTATGGGAGAATTTCAGGAAAAGTCAGGCAGGAACCACAGGCTTAATAAAGAAGAGGGCCTGGGGCCTAGGTGAAGGTGTAAAGGGAGGGGAGAGAAAAGCCAAACAGAAACAGGTGTATAGAAGCTGAGCCCCCGGTGTGTGAGAATAGTAAGTGCTGGGTGATTTCCCCGTTTAGTTCATTGGCCCAAGTAGATTCTTCCCTCCCTGCCTTCCTACCTTCCTTCTTTTTGGACAGCTACTCTGTGTCAGAGACTGTACAAACTCTGCTGAATAAATCCCACTATATTTGGCTTCAGGTTTTAGCTGCATTCTGGCTAGCATCTATCAGGCTTAGTTTAAGGCATTGTCCATTCATATAACCAATACCTTAAATACTAAATACAACAGCCCGTAGCAATCCCCAAACAGCTGAGTGTGTATGCTTTTAAACACAAACCACAGTAGAGAGAGAGCTTCTGATCCGTTCCTTTTAAAGCCAGGCTTTAGGTAGTCCAGCGTATTTCATATCTCAAAGGCAAAAGGATGTGTGAAGCCAAATAAAAAGAGGATAGAACTCCAAGAACATTACCTGGGGGGGTTACGTTACACCAGCTGTAGCAGGAGAAGCGATGCCGATCTTTGCTCTTGAGAGGTCAGAGCTGATTTTCAGCCTGTGCCTCTGAAATGATTTTCACTGCTGACACGGTTGCAAGTTCTGTCAAAGGCAGATGGCTCCCTGGAATCTATTTCATTTTCTCCATCTCTGGCTCCCTCGCATTAGCAATTCTGTAGGTGTTTCTCCCACTCCTGCTTTTCTCACCCTGGAGGTATACAGTAACAGGTGCTCCACAAACACAGCCTGTTTCTCTGCTATGGCCTGGGCTTTGCAATATATGACTTTATTTCTATAATATAGAAAGGCAATAGGGAGGCAGAACCAAAGTCAGCATTTTGCATGGCCATTAGACTAAAGCAGGCATTAATCCTGCTTAAATACTTTCCAAAAGGAAAAAGAAATAGGAGAACAATTCAAGCCATCCAGGCCTCATTCTATCTATTTGGCAAGCTGTAGCTGGGGTGAGGGTGATGAGAAGTTTGCAGGCAGAAGTAGCCCTCCAGTATCCCATCCTCTGCTGTGTGGGTGGGAAGCAGCAGCCCTTGGAAGTTGTCATTCTTCTGGTGTTACAAAATGATGGCAGGGAAATGAAATCAAACTGTTTAAAATGTGTCGCAACTAACATTCTTTGGGTTTGTGTTTTAGTATCTCTATATTGTTGAAGTATATGGAAAAGATCCCCTACCTTTCAAGTTGTGCCATGAAACTTATTTTTTCATCAATTGACACCTTAATCATCTTTGGCAAGCCTTAAAGGGCTGTCTAGGATGGGAAAAGCACAGCTTGTACCTATTCTGCAATTCTGATTATCTAACCACCCACACTCTATAACCATATTCTTGTTTAATCATACTTCTAATTTTCAGGAAGGTGCCTAATTTGAACTCAAGCAGCTGAACTGGTTGCATTATTTTAGATAAAGCTTGCTTTAATTTAGTTCCTATGTTGGACATCATGCAAGTCAGTGCATCAAAAACAAAATATTGGTTTGTCTTTATATAAGAAAAAGTGTTTAACTCTAAACCTGTAAGAATCGAGCAATTGAGAGTCATTGCCATGCATTTAAATATATTTTATATTAATGATTAAAATAAACTGTGGAAGTTTCTATAAAAATATCTCACATTAATTATTTTGCTAAGGTCAGAGAAAAGCTTGACCCATCTGAGAATTTGAGTCAAATGTCTGCCTACAATGATTATATTCAAAAGACAAAGAAGAAGAAGAAAAAAAAAAAACAACATTTTGGCACGTAAGGTTTGGAGGATTTTGGCAGTTGCTTAATTTTGCTCTTTTTCTCTGATGGAAATGTACCTTAGGCAAAGACAATTTGTTTTTGATAATTTTTCTGCATTGGTTTTCTATGATTAAGTGTTATTCTCCAGCTATTTCAACTAATTATCATTGTCTCCCCAAAGGCTGATGAAACAAGGAATCTAAGCAGAATTAGGCTAATTTTACTCTATGGCTTATTAGGCATCCACATGCATGTGTTACTGGGCTAAGTACTGTATCAGGCGAGTTAAATAGCTATTATCCCTGCCTTCCACATCAGCCCCGGATATTCACAGTAGCTTGCATGAGCGCAGGCAAGGGTGAGCAGCTATGCACCCTGTGGAGGAAAAGTCACCTCTAAAGGAAGGAGGACATACGGACATCATGCACCCCTTTGAATACTCCAGATTCTGAGTGTGGAAGTGTGAGTTGATACATTGGATTTTTGGAAGGAAAGAAGCGGGCGGTGGGCTGGGAGAATTGTCATTGCTGTGGTTTCACTTGTAACAAGACCGTTCCCCCTCAAGCCTGTCATTTCCGGGTTCCTCTCTGAGCTCTGATGTTTCTTTAGTTTGTGCACATTCTCCATTCTCTTTGTACACGGTGTCTCTTCTGTGGATTGAGGAATGATGAAACTACTGGTGAGGGAGAATGACCGCCTTTGCTTTCTCACTTGTGCTTGGCACCCTGTTGTCACTTAGCACGTGGCAAGTAATCCAAAAGGCACACTCCTCTGAGCACACAAGTTTAGAATATGGAAAAATGAATAAAAGGTGTATATTTTGTGTAATCACTTTTTGAAGTGTGAATGGAAAGAGCTCAACAAATGGAAAGAGCTAAGTAAAAATGGAAGAAGTGACCCATTGCTCGGCCAGTGGATCAGTGGATCCTTTCCTCAGAGATATGGATTTAATTAGTTTGGGGTGGGGCTCAAGCCTCATTAGATTTTTAAAGCTCCCTTGCTGATTCCAACTTGCAGCCAGACTTTTAGCATATAGAGAGTCAGGACCAATAACTATATTTTATACTACACTGATTAGTAGCAGAACCCATGAAAAAATTGCCAAACTAATTAGATTAAAAAAATAAAAGTACTATATAACAAATCCTGCTTACTGCTAAATTCATCCATTGATATGTAGGTTATTTGATTTTATGACACTAAAGTATTGGAGCAAAGTTAATGGAATTCAAAATAAAAATTAAATAGTTCTCCTATAATTACATCACTTAAAGAAATCAAACTTTTCCCTGTCATCCTGGTCTGTTACATAGCTGTTATCATATAGGAAGTACACTTATGTCTTTGCTTTGCTGCTTACATCAAAAAATAAGCATCTTTCCTCTTTCAGTGAATTTATTACATAGTATTACAATTGTTTCTGTATTTATTCACATCTTCCAAAAGACTTTCCAAAGCTCCATGAGATGAAGGATGGCATTTTCTTGCTCATTCTTGTATTCCCAGCATCTAGCCCAGTAGATGATATTTGTGCAGTAGGTAATACTTGTTACACGAACTAATGTTCTTACATATTATTCATATTAAATGAGTTAGGTCAACTAAAGTGCTCAGAATAGGGCTTAGCACATTGAAAGCACAGAAAATAGTGTTAGCTATAATTCATTTATGACTGTATCATATTATATAGAGTAAATATGATTTCTTGGACATTTCTTTGTTTTTACATATTTGAGCTCTTTCTAATTTTTCCAACATTATCTATCAGATTAAATGAATGGTTTTCATGCATGTTGCTTATTTCTGATTTTTATTATTTTCTAGGATAAGTTTTTCAGCAGGAGAATTACTAGATCAATGAATAGATCATTTTTATAATTTTTGAAAATGATTGCCATGTTGCTTTAAAAATACTTAGTGCTATGGAAAATCTCAAACATACAGAAAGTAAACAGAATAGAGATACTTCCCTACCTATAGTGAGGTTGTGAACTGATAAACCTATTTAAGTTGAAAATATCATAAGTTTAAAATGCATTTAATACACTTAACCTACCAAACATCATAGCTTACCTAGTCTACCTTAAATGTGCTCGGAACACTTATGTTAGTTGCAGTTGGGCAAAATCATCTGGCAACAGACTACACTTTAGAGTACCGGTTGTTTACCTCATAGCTGGCTAGCTCACTGCCCCTGCCCAGCATGGGCAGTGTGTATCATATTGCAGACCACTAACCCAAGAAAAGAACAAAAGTCAATATTTGAAGTACGATTCCTACTGAATGTTCTTTGCATGGTAAAGTTGAAAAATCATTAAGTCAAACTATCATTGAGTTGGGGACCCATCTGTAGCATAATGAAACCCCTCTTATCTATTAATCAGCTTCAATAGCTATCAACATTCTGCCATTCATATTTCATCCATGCCTCACCCTGTTCTCTCATTGCATGGTTATATTCCCAATTCATTTATCCAGCCAACTATTGACGGACATTTGAACTACTTCCAGTTTGGGCTGTTATTAGTAAAACTGCTATAATTGTATATATGAAAGTTTTTTTAAAAACATGTTTTCATTTTTCTGGGGTAAATACCTACCTGTAAAGTTTTGAGTTCTGTGTAAGTGTATATTTAAGTTTCTAAGAAACTAAAAAATCTTTTCCAAAAATTGTTGTACTAGTTTATATTCTCACCAGCAATGGATGAGAGTTCCGGTTGCCCTATATCTTAGCAACACGTGGAGTTGTTAGGCATTTTCAATATGAGCCATACTAGTGGCTGTATTGATTTCGTGTGGTTTAATTTGAACTTTGATGACAATGTTGAATATCTCTTCATGTTCTTATTAGCCATTTGCATATCTTCATTTGTGAAGTAAATATTCAAATCTTTTTCCTGTTATGCTATTGGCTTTTTATCCTTCCTGTCATGAAGTTTGTTATGTGTTCTAGATACATGTTCTCTATTGGAAATATGTACCGAGAATATTTTCTTCCAGCCATGGGCTTCCTTTTCATTTTCTTAACAGTGTCTTTTAAAAAAGAAGAAGTTTTTAATTTTGATGAAATCCAATTTATCAAATTTTTTAGGGTTCATGTGTTTTTGTGTCCTATCGAAGAAGTCTTAGCCTACCTTAAAGTTGCATCAATTTTCTCCTATGCTTTCTTCTGGAAGTTTTATAGTTTTAGGATTTATGTTTAGGCCTATGAGCCATTCAGAAAGAATTTTTGTGTATCATGTGAATAGGATTGTGGTTCATTTATTTTTTCATATGAATATCCAGTTGTTCTTCTATGTGTTGGAAAGTTTATTCCTTCCCCTGGGCACCTTTGTTGAACATCAATTTACCATATATAAGTTATACATGTGTATGTTTGTACATGCATAAACAGAGTAGCATTATGAACCCCACCAATCCATTACACAGCTCAACAATTATTAATATTGTGCCATTCTTGTTTCTTTTATGCTTCCTTCCTTTCCCACCACTGATTATTTTTGATAGGTTTTATGACATAAAATTTCCATACAATTTATTCTAAATGTTTTATAGTTTTATCATTTATGTTTAGGTCTATTATCTATCTCGAATTAATTTTTCTATATGGTGCGAGATAGGGGTCACTGTTCCATATGGCTATTCAGTTGTTCCAGAACATTTTTGGAAAAGATTTTCCTTTCCCTATTGAATTGCTTCGATGCTGTTGTTGAAATTCAGTTGGTCATAAGAGTGTGAATCTATTTCTGGTTTCTCTATTCTTTTCCATCGATCTGTTTGTGCCATGTTACATTTATTGCTAGTTTTGGAAACTATATTGTTATCAGCAATGAATTTTTAAGTGTCTAAGGTAGTTTCTTAGTAGGCTTCCTTAGAAGGAAAGTTCGAATTGGAGATTCTAATGTAAATGATTTAATAAGGGTGTGCTCTCAGAAGTAACCTGTAAGAAACTGAGGGAAATAAGATAGGGCAGAAGTATACACTAGGCAAAAATATAGCTTCAGGAGGAGTCCAGCCTCAGCCTAATTCCACAGTAAGCTCTAGAGCATGCATTGTGTCACAGAGAGTGTTTTGCCCAGAGGTAAGGGGCTGAAATATTGTACCCCATCTCAGTTGGTATTGGCTATGGGCCACCTCCGGCGGGGGGATGTCACCTTCCAGGAGTCTCCAGGTGAGTTGGCCCCCACCAATCAAGGCAGGCTCTGGAGCAGACTGAGGTGTGAGCCATTAGCCGCCAATACCCACACAGCTGGGGGATGGGTGGACCAGTGTAGACCAGTGGACTGCCCCAGAGAAGCACCTCTGAGTGGGAACCAATAGCTTCTGTGACAGGAGTATTTTTGAGGACAGCAGCAGCAAGAATAGTGTCAAAGCTTTCCACAAAATTTTCATCATATTCCTGTCAAAGCACCATTTGTGACCCTAGAGACTTTGGGCTGCCATTTTATCCACTTAATTCTTTAGGTCAGCACTTTTGCTATCTTAAGACAAGCCTTTTTTGTGATTCCAGGTACAGCTGAAATTGTTCAGGATATAGTAGTTTAGTATTTTCCTTTTAAAATGTGACATGTGTATTTAAGATGTACTCTTGTCCATGAATTGAGAAGTGATTCTAAAACCATGATGCTCTCAATGGCTCTTAGAAATCAGAACTTAAAGCAAGAACTTTAAAATTTACAAGGATCTGCTGTACTTAAAGCTGAACTAGGTATTTGTGAAATCATTAGCTTTCTACTTGGTGTGAAATTTGACCTAGCAGCTCTCATCATGAACTCAACTTTTCTAGTGGATGCCAGGAAGCACTTCTAACTGTTCAAATCTCTGTCTGAATTTCTGAGTTGGCTTTGAATGAGCCAAGAATAGAATTCTGTGTTGCTCTGAATAAACAAGGCACTATGACAGTTCACCATTCTGTAGAAATATCTCTTATTAAGGAAACTGTCATGTGCACAAGTGAGCATTCAACTAGAGTGTTTCTACATTTTTACCTTTTTAGCCTCATTCAGATTTCTAAAATGTGGAGAACTGTGGTAGAAAACATCTCCTGATAGACTTCTTTACATTTTTAAATTTTGTGAATATCAGAAGTTATACCTAAACCTATTAATATGATAAAGTTTGTGAAATTGCTTTGTAAATAGCAAGGTTCCATATAAATATTAATTGCTGTTAATATCATTACCTAAAATTGATCTGTAGGCACTGATGACAATTGAAGACAAACCACACCTGTTTAATCTCATAAATGCAACAATTTGACTTCAAGTTTCTAGGAATAGAATATTTGGTCAAAGTATAATTCAGGATAAATCATACCAAAATAAATACTTGAGATACATACATTTATTTTATTAATGAATGTAGCTAAGTAAAGGTACTTTTAAATAAATTTAACTAAAATTTGATCTCACTAGAGAAGGTATAAAATGTTGCTCAGGAGTAAAGAATATTTAGCAATAGGAGTTAGCTCAGTGAGGGCAATAAAATGAGACCCTCTATATATTTAAAAAAAAAAAAAAAGGAAGCTCATCTTTTTAACTCAATAGACATTCAATCCTATACTAAGTTGTAGGTTCTTTTAAATTGTTCTCTTGGGTTTCTATTCCCTTCCACACTCAACTCACTTTGCTTATGGGTAAAATTTTTTATTCCCTAAGAAGAGCTTGTGTAACTTGAAATTACGAATAAAATATAATAACGTTTCTTTAATATTGGGTTATATCCAGTCCAATTTAATATATAGAAAGTAGTTAAGATATATCTTTGAGTCAATTCTTGCTGTTTTAATTCAACTCATTCAAATAAAAGTTGATTTAATGATTTAAAAAAAAGCAGTTAGCTCAGTGAGCAAAGAAATGAAATAGAGTAAGAAACTAGTTTAGAAGAATAATCTATACCTTTTTTTTTTTTGCAAGTTTCATGGGGTTCAGTATTTTCCCTTGGCTCTAGACTTGACATTATTGCTGGTTGAGGTTAACTACTGCCACAGAGGTCAATGTAAGCAAATGTACACCTGCCATCTTTTCTCCATTGCATGACTAGAGCAGAAATTACTAATTGATCGTGTTTCCCCCAACACCCATGAAGCCTGCATTCAGACTCCCAAATATTCTACACACCCTGTTTGAAGGACCCACTTTGCTGTGGGACGAATGTTTGTTTCCTTACAAAATTTATATATCGTTGACCCTTGAACAACACAGGGGTTAGGAGCACTGACCCCCTGTGCAGTCGAAAATCCATGTGCAACTTTTGATGCCCCCCAACTTTAACTACAAATAGCCTACTGTTGACTGGAAGCCTTACTGGTATTAATAACATAAACAGTTAACACGTATTTTGTATGTTATATGCATTATATGTTGTATTCTTACAATAAAACTAGAGAAAAGAAAATGTTACTAAGAAAATCATAAGGAAGAGAAAATATATTTACTATTCATTAAGTGGAAGTGAATCATCATAAATGTCTTCATCCTTGCTGTCCTCACATTGAGTGGGCTGAGGAAAGGGAGGAAGAGGAGGGGTTGGTCTTGCTGTCTCAAGGGTGGCAGAGACAGAAGAGATGGAGGAGGTGGAGGAGGAGTCAGGCACACTTGGTGTAACTTTTACTGAAAAATGTCCATGTGTAAAGAGACTCTTGCAGTTCAAACCTGTTTGCTCAAGGGTCACCAATACAGGTGAAATCCTAAGCCCTGAAATGATGGTATTAGGAGGTGAAGAATGTGGGGAGATGATAAAGTCATGGGGGTGGAGCCCTCATAAATGGATTAGTGTCCTATGAAAGAGATCCAGGGGAGCTCGGTTGCCCCTTCCATTATGTGAAGACACAGCATGAAGGCACCATCTATGAAACAGAAAACAGGCCCTCATCGGACACTAAATCTGCCAGAACCTTCGTCTTGGACTTCCTGCCCTCCAGAACCATGAAGAATATATTTTTGTGGTTTAGAAGGCACTCAGTTTACGGTATTTTGTTACAGTAGCCCAAACTGACTAAAACACACTTTAAGCATGTGAGATGAAATCTTTTTACCATCCTTGTTTTAGATTATTCTCTAAGGCAATGTGTTCTAATGTTCATTTTGTGGAATATAGTCTTATGGGATGTTAAAAGTTATTATGGGGGAGAAAGAGTTCAATGAACAAATTAATTTGAGTAACATTCAGAACGTTTCATAAATTATTGTGGGTTGTAGCACTCCGTGAGAGAGTCATGGAATTTAACTAATGAATCCTAGGCATCCTACTTTTTCTCCTGCAGGTCTAGGGTTTTAAAAGTCAGGAAATTTGTTTAAAGTATTTCTGTGTTTCTCTGTGTGAGTTATCCTTGGTATTTACAGAAAGTGTTAGCTAGTGGCTTTTTATGTTTGCTTTGTACAGCTTCAACTTACTTACCATGGAATTATGTTTCCCATTTCCCAGAAATTTCTCTTTCCATGTGGTCCTGGGTTAATGGTGGCCACAGAAGCATTTAGCACACAATGTGGAAGATGGAAGTAAAAGAGAAGCTGTATTTTTAACACTCCGAAGATTAGTTTAGGGCCAGTCACTGTGGCAGTTCACGGTCCTCTACCTGCCCTCCTTGTTGGAGTGGAGCAGCACCTGATTGGCAATTCCTACAGATCCGGAGCCGTATCCTCCTGCGGCTTCTCAGAGCTCTGGGCCAAGTACATGTGCAGTTCCATGGGAAGTCACCCCCAGCATTGAGGTTGGAGTTGGTGAGAGACACTGGTTCTAGTTTCCTGTGGATTTCAGTACCTTCCTGTAGGTTCCAGTTTGTCTGTTCTCATCCGTATCCAGCTTTCTTTCCTGACTGGTAGGGAGGCTCTCTTACAGCAACTTTAGCCTCAATCCCAGATGCAGAAGCATCAGCCTTTACAGACTGCCCATCAAGTCCCATGGTTGAATGAGGTCTAGTCCTATAGCAAATCTCCTGGTTTCTATCATTTACAGTGGTTCTGCTTCTCTGGTCAAAGCCGAACTGATATAGAAGTCAGTATTAGAAGTGGTTCCAGAGAAACAGAACTTTAGATAGGGAGGTCTCTGAAATGGTTCTGGGTTACCTGAAATTGATTCCCTGATCTGATTAGATTTAAAGGCAATAACGACTTGTTTCCATTGGTAAAGGTGGCACTGGTCGTTCAAGGCAAGTAGGGAAAAACAGTTACTTAACTTTTCACTTTTTCTCTCTGGTAATCAGGTGCCTGCAGAAAGAAGGTAAATCTTTGGGTGACCACATATTTGTTGCCATAGAATATTTTATTGTGAATAAAGAGTATAGTAGGTTTGACCAGTTGCTTCTATGTTCACTCGCTAGTAAACCAGACACTTTTTGAGAAAAAAATGATGAGCTCAGAGATTAAATTCCTAATTCTAGAGTACGGTAGTCACTAGAAGCCTTCTATGATTTCCCTAAAAAGAAATTCTTAACTTACGTAGCCCCAGATTTCTGAAAACCAGATTCAGAATCTAATCTGGAAGATGACTGAATTACAATTTATCTGTAGGTGTCGAAGGGCACTGGAATGACTGGTGATCAGGGTGGATGTTTAACATGGGATACACACCCCCTCCAAAGAGAAAAATGATAATTCTTGCCGATGTAGCTAGTCACAGACCATTTGCAGGATTCCTAGGTAATTTTTAACCACCATGTTTGATAAGATTTTAAGACCATTTTATCACAAAAAACCTTGAAAATATTTGCATCTGTAAATTACCGAAAGGATAAATTCTGAGGTCAGTGGCAAAGGATATGCCATCAACAGACCTTAGGCAGCATGACAAACAGTTCAGCTTGCTATGCTGAGGATGTGACCAACACAGGGCAGCCTTGGACACAAAATGCAAAAACATAAGTGCAAACTAAGTGAGTTTAATCAATGAGCTTTGATGATAAAGTTCAATCTAAGGCCCATATTGAAGACATTTAATGGTTCTAAGTGGTATTAAAAAAATGAGCAAGATAAGGGGTGGTGTGCTATAATGGAAAAGAGATGGGAAATGTTGGAGCCAGACGGGCCTTATTTGGGATCTTGGCTCCAACATTTATGAGTTGTGTAATCTTTGACGAGGCACTTAGTTCTCAATGTAAAAATGAGAGTAAATATACCTTGCAGGGATTTTTAAATGAAGATTCAATGAGTAAAGTCTAAAAGTGCACATGGTATGTGTCATAAACGTTTATCTCTCAAAAGCATTGCTCAGTTTTCTTCCCAGGTATTATTTTAGGCGATTAGGGAAGAAATGTACGTTTTCAGGGCAATCAACTAAATCAGTGCTTCTCAAACATTAATATGCATTTGATTTAGTTGGGATCTTGTTAACATGTAGATTGTGCTTCAGGAGGTCTGGGGTAGGGTCTGAAATTTTGCATTTCTAACATACTCCCAGGTGAGGTTGAGTCTGCATTTCCCACAGACCTCTCTTGTGTAGCAAGGAGCCAAATCATGGTAATTGTTTTTGTCACACAGAGGAAGTGCTATTGGTTAAGGACCTGATGATTCAGGAATGGAGTGGCTTTCAGGCCAGTTCAGGCTAGGGATGAGTAGTCTGCTTAATGCCTTGTGGTTTGGATGCAGCGGTGAGTACATTGACTGAATATACCAGAAAGTCACCCAAAATATAAATAGGCTTTTTATGTGTAAACACAATCTTAACATCATTTTTAAAAATTGAAAGGAAAAGACTTAGGTTTCTGACATTCTCTGTCACACAAAATCTGTTTTTAACTCATTTAAAATTGGAGATTTTTGCTTGTTTGTTTTTGTAAAATGAAGAATCATGTACATGGGTGGGGTTCTTTTGCTTGTTTCTTGTTTTACCCTTTGATAAGGTTGGTGATGCAGTCAAGGCCTTTAGAAAGCACAAAGGCCCACTTTTAGTTGAGACTCTTTTCGGCAATTTTGCATTGCAATCTTTTAATTTCTTTTTCAGGGCCTGAGTTGCAGAACATTGGTAATACCAACTAATTTCATGGTTCATGATTGAACATAAGGCTTTAATTCAATTGTGGATATTTAAAAGATATTTTAAACAGCAAGCACAGTGCAAATTCTTAATATTCAACCAGAAATGAGGCATTGTTATTTATAATACTGGAGAAAAGATCTGCAATCTCCTAGTCATTAGGTTTTTAAAAAATCCGTCACACCGGAGGAGAAGACTTAATCCATGCAATGTAGGAAGGAGAAGATTACTGTGAATGGAATCTCAGAGGGCAGAGATTACTAAGAGGAAACCTTGACCCTTGCTGTGAAATAATCATCTTAGAAATACTAGAGGCACATGCACTCTATAAATATGAATGGACTGATGATTTCATGAATCTTCATGATTCTTATTTATAATCTTTTGAGCTTTCTTCTTGTAGCTAAATCTAGCTACATTTTATTTCTTAAAGAAAAAATTCCAAGCAAAAATGAATTTTAGAAAGATGGCTAAGGACCATTTTCCGGATACATTCATCAAAAGAAAAATATTAAACTTTAAACATTAAAACCTCCTAGCTCTGGGCTTCCAGCTGTCTAACAAAGCACTCACATCTCCTAAGCTGAGTGTACGAATTGAAGTTGCATGGCTTTCCTTCGATCTACTTGACATCAAACATCTAGGTAGAAGAAGAAACACTCCATCATTCAGCTTTTTCTAAATAATAGATATGAAGCTTCTTGTAGGTAATGAACTCAGAAGGCCAAAAATTTTTCAGTTCTTTTTTGGAGGTCATAATGTCAATTCAACTTTCCTTTTTAAAGCCTTAAAAAAATTCCAGCTTTAAGTAAAGAAGCAATGTGAAAACTTCGGTCATTGAAAGAAGGGCTTCAAATAGCTTGCCTTAGAAAAATGTTTTGCTTTTTGTAATTAAATAGTTAAGGCTAACAAAAATGAAGCTTTAATCCTTTTATTAATAAAGTTCCAGGTTAGATGATTCCAATTTTCAATTCCTACTGCAGTTTTTCACTCTGTACTGTACATGAGCTAAGCAGTATTTGTTTCATACAGTTACTAGTCCCTTTGTCATGGAAAGAGTAGTGAAATGCACACCCGATTCTAGTCCTCGCTCAACCGGTAACTGGTTATATGACCGTGGGTGTGTCACTGTATCTCTCTAGAACATAGCCTCCTGCTATGTAAAGCAATAATGTTGGTGATAATAAAAGTTGACATTATTGATATCTTATGTGCTACATTTTTGTGTTATCTCATTGAAATCCCACAACCACTCTATGGGATAGCTTCAACCATTATCCTTGTTGTGCAGATAATAAAACCAAGGCATATTTAAATTAAGTAGCGTAACCCAGACCACAAAGCTAGCAAGTAGTAAAGTGGTAAGAAATAAGTAGCAAGCAGTGGAACCAGGATAAGAACAGACTCCGAGTCTGCCGTCTTTGCTGCTGCGCTCTCCCGACACAGCTAAGTGGACTGGCGATGCTTGCAGCTTTAGGACGATGACCCCATTTCTGTTTCTCCTTCAGGCAGTGTCTACTCAAACTATTAAGCAAGATGGTTTTGCATTTTATTTTTTAATATTTCTAGACATAACATTTTAAAAAATGTATTAAGGGAATTGTTTTGTATAGTCACAGTTATGGTAAAAATATTTCTTCACATTTATGTACATTCCTTTGATACAATTCCAGCACCTCTCTTTAAGTGTACTTATTTATAATTGTGATATCGTGTCACATACATATTGTGACAATGTGTCACAAGTATATAAGTATCTTACATCTTGTCTTTCCCAGGTGACATATTCTCAACATTTTCCTCTCATGTTTTCACAAATCCATGTCTTTTCTCATAGTTTTGTTGTTTCCTCTTCCCCCTCCCCAATTTCCTCTCATCCCTCTAGATCTGTTCAGTCAAATGTGTACATTCGTTTACTCAATACACATGTAAGTGCTGCTATGTGTCAGGCACTGTCTTAGATGCTGAAAATATCAAAATGAATAATTCCCTCAGAAATGTGAAGGCTAGTCATCAAGATGGATAAGTAACTGACTGTTACGATGTTAAGTGTGATGGTTTTATGTGCTATACAAAAAGCAAAATGAAGTTTGAGCAACTTTATTCACTGGAGAATAAAGAAAAGTTCCCTAGAGAGGGAAATGCTAGAGATGAGTCTTGAAGGGTGAGTAGATTTTGCAGAGGGAAGTAGAGGAAGGGAATTTAGAGTAGAGTGGACACCATGCGCAAGCCCAAGAACAAGAAACAGCACAATGTGGTTGGGGATTAGATGGTTGGAAATGGCTGTATCCAAGAACTTAGATCAAGAATGGCAAGAAATGAGGCTGGAGAGGTGGCTGGGGTTCAGGTGATGAAGGGTCTGTGTATTAAACAAGAAAATTTAAACTTGTCTCCCAACACTTTGGAGAACAAGTAAAAGATTTAAAGTAGAGGAGTGGGATCTAGGGCACAGTGGCTCATGCCTGTAATCCCAGCACTTTGGGAGGCTGAGTCAGGAGATGGCTTGAACCCAGGAGTTCAAGGCTACAGTGAGCTAGGATCACGTCACTGCACTCCAGCCTGGGTGACAGAGTGAGAACCGGTCTCAGGAAAAAAAAGTAGAGGAATGACAGGATCAGACAGCCATTTTCCATTTTCCAATCATCTTCCTGAGAAAGTGTTAAGATACATCATAGATGGTGTACAGATGAGATTTTCCTTTTTAATATGTATAACTATGCTGGTGCCAATTCCTGCCATCCACAGGGAAACTTCGTGCAGAATACACTCTCTGAGTAGAAGAACTATTTCTCAGAACTGATCACTTTTCTCAGGACCAGCAGTTCTGAGGAGGAGGTGGTGTTGATGGGGAAAAGGGAGTCACTGGGAACATGGACAGGCAGGGCTGAGGGATTAACTTGACTGTGGGGCTGGCTTTTCGTAGGAACTGAAACTGCAACTTTATTATAACAAACCTGAGTTGATTCAGTTTGGTTCAATGTACAAGAGAATCCAATCTGTGTGCGGGGAGATAATTGGGAGTGTCTGGCCAAATTATACTCATAGCTGCATGGGTGGTAATTTTGTGATTCCAAATGTGGGTCTGTGCAGAGTGGTAGGACTCCTGCCATTGCCTGGGAGTCTGCAAGCAGGGTGCATCCTCCTGAGAGAGCTAGGCGTGTAGAAGGGCCTGAGCGTAGGGGCTTGGCTTGGCAGGAGGGGTCCAGCAAAAGTATGAGCACTTGCCTTTTCTCACAAGACCAGTGCAGACCCTGGCCATGAGGTCCAACCAACATTTTGGGTTAAAGATTAGAGGAAAATCTCAGGAATCATGTCCACACCCAGAAATATCAGATACTGCCTTAGACTTGCAGAACTAAATCCCAACCCTTGTCCCTCCTGGAGCTCGTATGCTGTCACACCTGATTATACTTGTCTCAGGAGCTGCTCTTGTAAAGGTCTTCAATGCCTGCAGCCAATTAGGGCTACACAGGCTGGATTTATAAGTAGAAAAGTCAGTGTGTATATCAGCTGGGTCCTGGCAGGGTGAATTAACCCAATTGACCCTGATTCAAAGGTTTAACCAGAGACCATTTAAGGAGGGATTATTCTTGGAGGAGCGGGTAAGGTTAGCAGAACCAGTATGGAATATTGAAATACTCAGGTGCTGGCAAGAGCAGAAAAGTATTCCTTCCCCCATGCCTGAAGAGAAAAAGCGGCCTGTATTGTTGGACCCTGGGAGAGCTGTAGCCACCCAGAGGCTGTGTGATCACAGGCAGAGGAGTCCAGCCACCAACCATGGCCCAGTCTTCCACCAATGCCTTCAATTGGCCGACCCAAAGGGAAGCCAAGGGCCAGAGTGGTGAAGTGGTTGGTTGAAGTCAGCCCCTCAAGGCAAACAGGACAGGAGAGGATGGACAATTAATTTGGAGAGGAAACCAGAGAAAACCTAGCACAGTATAATTGAATATTGCACATGACCAGCTTGCTCTTCGACTTGCTCTGATATGGCTTCATTTTCCCCACTCCAGTGACTGATCTCGTCAAGGTCAACAGCGCACTCAAGTTGTTGAATCCAAAGAACACATCACAACCTTTGTCTTGAACTCTCAGGAGCATGCAGCACAGCTGCCATCCTTCCTGAAACAGTCTCTTCTCTGGGCTTTTCAGAAAACACACTCTCACAGTGTTCCTTTTTCTCTATTCAACAGCCGAATAATCAAAGGCCTTAGAAGAGATGAATCCAGGATTCATGGGGCCTGCATCTTATACAATGTAGAGTACATTCTTTAAATAAACAGATGCAAAATTGTAAATACAAAATTAAGTATGAAAGTAAATATTTATTCGGAGACAGAAAAGAAATGACAATTATTTTTGAAAAGTGTATACATACCACAGTCATGATGAAGTCCCCAAAAATAACATACTGTAATATTTTTTGTTAGTTAACTGTCTGCCATGATTCTATAGTACATTTCTCCCTACAGTTTTGGCTGCATAGTTTTTGGTCACCTCTTTATAGGATGATGATTTTGGAATGTTTGCTATAGAGAGACTAGAAAAATAATTCAGCATTTCTTCTAGTTAAACATAATTTGTTGTATATTATGTTTAGTGACTTTCCTTTTAGCTTTCTAAGATGATATTGGCAATGCCACATAACATTTTAGGATGGTCAACTTGTGCAACTTCTATCAAGTTTCATTTATATTGAAGTTATTAAATTTTAGGACATTGCAAGTTTCTTGTGCAGTGATTAATCACAATTACTCTGAAATGACAACAATACTCATTAAATATTTGTCATCGATATCTTCATTGTAAAGTAGTATGAGGTTCATGTTATCTTGATTATCCTTAGTATTTTGCACCAAATCAGCAAGAGAATTAATTTCTTTCCAGTGTGCTCAGAAGATTCACTCCTATCATTAATGGGATCATCAAACAATCCAAAACCTATTCTTTATTTCTATTTTAAATTTATCTTTTTCCGTTAATGAATACCTGCTTTTGGTATGATCTGAAATTATTTTGGTTACCATTTGCTTTTTGATGTCAGAATAATTTCTACTGATTTTATCTCTTATCTTCATTGTTTTTCCCTGTAATTCTTTAATAAATAAGTTTAAAGATACCAAAAGAAGGAACTTTTCATATCAATCCCATTTGCTCTGTTGTTTCTCACTTATTTTACTGAAATGTTACAGTTACAAATGTCTTTCAAAATTGCAGTTAAAATGATGCATTGGAACTTCATTAACTTTTGGAGTAACCTTTTAAACTTTTTTTTATGCTCAAGTTTCTCTTCCAACTCTTCAAAAATATATTTTAGGGTCCTCACTATGTCATTGTACCCATGTTGTAAGGCTTGAACAACTTTATAATAGGGACAACATTTTGTTATACCTAGATTCTTAAAAAATAGTCAAGGTGGCATATTCCTAACTTGCAACCTATTGAAGCAGTCAATGGTTTTAGGTGTCGTGGCGCCAGCTTTTTCTCTAGTGCAATTAAAGGAACAAGCTGTGAAAGGCACATATTGTGAATTCTTATTAAAGTTTTAAAACGGTGCTTGTAGCCCTTTGTCCCCACTTCATAGAGTTGCATTGTCATATGGCTGTCCATGAAGTATGTATTTCAGTGACAGTTACGATTGCCCAGGACTTGCTTCACTTTGTTGAATATGGAAACATTTTGCATTTCAGATGTCTTCAGGTGATGAAAGAGTTAAAAATTGCTACAGAGTTTTTCCTTATAAAAGGTACGATAATCGCTAACTGCCTGTGCTTGTCATACATAATGTAAAATTTACAAGTAAGGTGGCAGTCAGAGAGGTCCGGGTAGCCCTTCCTATACCAACGCAGTTAGCGGTGACTTAACTATGCAAGGAAGAGACTGAACCACTAAAATGTGGTTTACTGAACTCAATAGAAATATTCGTAACTCTACCTTCCCTTAACTGAGTTCTGGCTGTGGCTCCTGGCCACCCCGATACTACCTGATCATGTAAAAAATAATTGCCAGGTCTGACCCTGGTTTGTGAAAGAGATCAAAGGAAGTGAGTCCTCCAGCCTTGGGACTTAGTTCCTGATCAGATTTTCTTCTCCATCCATTCTTTCTTCTTCCTTTATAAACTTATCCAGTCCCAAGATTTTAAATCCCTTCTATATTCCAACAAATTTCAAAATTTTAGATGTAAGTCTAGTCAATCACCAACTTGAGACTTTTATTTGGGCACCTAATAATTCCTCTTAAACCTAATATTTCCACCACGGAGACTTCGATAGACACCTCCTCAACCCACGCCTATGCCCCCACTGTCCCTGCACCAAAGGGGTCTCCCTCCCACTCTTCTCCTCCTCTGTGCATGGCACCATCGTCCACTTAGGTGCCGAAAGCCCCAAATGTAGAGATCATCCTTGACTCCTTCTCTTCCCTCTCTTTCCCTTCCAGGGGCAAGTCCTGTTGGTTTCATGTTCACTGTATCTCAGACCCTTATTTTTCCCTCTGTCTCCCTCCGCTACTTTGGGCCAGGCTGATCCCATTCCTACTTCTTGGTCCTCCACCCTTGCTGTTCTCTGATCTTCTCACACTGCCACGATCAAGTGGATTATATCCCCTCCCTGCTTAAGGCCCTTCTCTTGGCTTCTCATTCCTTCAGATAGTAAAGCTTTGATTATTTCCCTGGTTTACAAGGTCCTGCTTATCCACCCTCATCTCATTCCACTCTCCAGTTTATTCACAAGCAAAGGCACATTCGGTGGTTCACGGTCCTTGAACACACCCAGTCCTTTTCTGCCTCAGGACCTTGTGTTCGCCTTTGAGTTGTAATGATTTTTGCCACGTCTCTTCACCTTGTTTTCTAAGTCTCAAGGCAAAGGTCACCTCTACAGGGAGGCCTTCCCTAAGCCTCTATCTAAAGTGGCTTCCCCAGGTTCTCTGTTTCATCACCTGCTTATTTCTGTCATAGCACTCGAATTGTATTATAATTATCTGAGTAATTATTCATTTCTCATTTGTCGACTGTTTACCCCATGAGAATATAAGTGCTATGAGAGGAGACTCTTGGGCTGAATTCCTCACCGCTGAATCCTCGGGGCGTTGTTTAGTGCTCATACCTAGTAGGTACTTAATAAATACTTGTTAAATTAATGACTATCTGGACCTTATTTTCTTTCTTCCCTGTAAAATGAGTAGCATAACTCTTGCCAGCTCATAGAAAGGTAAAGATTAGTGGAATCGATATTTTAATTAAATGTGTGAGACATTTTCTTTTTC
>RJWJ010023835.1:0-25419 GCA_004363605.1 Indri indri | reverse complement strand
AAAAAAAAAAAAAAAAAAAAAAATTGATAAAACTGTAAACCTCTAGGCAAAACTGATCAATGGATTAAAAAAAAAAGAACATCAGGAATCATGTAAAGATCTATGGACATTAAAAGCATGAGAAGGTATTTTCTCATGGACATTAAAGGACATTAAAAACATGAGAACAATTTAGGTAAAAGAATTTGGCAAATTTGATGGACATATCCCTTGTAGTGCAAAATAAATCTGACCCAAGAAGAAATAGAAAATCTGAATAGATCTGTCTCTATTAAAGAAATTGACTCTTCCACAAGAGCTAAATTTGACTGGCTTTAAAAAAAAAATTGACTCCAAAATTATAAGCATTTTCAAGAAGAAAACTGCAGGCTCAGATTGCTTCTCTGATAAAATCTAAATTTTTTTTTTTTTTTTTGGAGACGGAGTTTCACTCTGTTGCCTGGAGTAGAGTGCCGTGGTGTCAGCCTAGCTCACAGCAACCTCAAACTCCTGGGCTCGAGCAATCCTACTGCCTCAGCCTCCCGAGTAGCTGGGACTACAGACATGCACCACCATGCCCGGCTAATTTTTTTTCTATATAGATTTTTAGTTGTCCAAATAATTTCTTTCTATTTTTGGTAGAGACGGGGTCTCGCTCTTGCTGAGGCTGGTCTCAAACTCCTGACCTTGAGTGATCCACCGCCTCGGCCTCCCAGAGTGCTAGAAAATCTAAATATTTAAGGAAGAAATAATATCAGTCTTATATACTCCCAAAGAATAAAATGAAAGGAACATTTCTTACAAGGTCAGAAATATCCCGATTGCAAATAAAAGAATGAAAAATTACAGGCCAGTCTCATGAACATACTAAAATCCTACCCAAAATATCAGCAGTTGATTCTAGGGATAAAAGGGATGATACGTCATAACCACGTATAGTTGTCAGGAATCAAAGGTTGGTTTAACATTCATAAATTAACTGATATAATTTACCACATTAACAGGGTTAAAGAAAAACAATAGACCAGGTGCAGTGGCCCACACCTGTAATTCTAGCACTCTGGGAGGCCAAGGCGGGAGGATCGTTTGAGCTCAGGAGTTCAAGACCAGCCTGAGCAAGAGCGAGACCCCATCTCTACCAAAAAAATAGAAATTAGCTGGACAACTAAAAATATGTAGGAAAAAAATAGCGAGATGGCACATACCTGTAGTCCCAGCTATTCAAGAGGCTGAGGCAGAAGGATTGCTTGAGCCCAGGAGTTTGAGCTTGCTGTGAGCTAGGCTGATGCTATGGCACTCTAGCCTGGGCAACAAAGTGAGACTCTGTCCCAAAAAAAAAAAACAATATGATCATCTCAATACAAAAAAAGATTTGAGGAGGAGCGTGGTGGTTCACAACTGTGATCCTAGCATTTTGGGAGGCCCAGGCAGGAGGATTGCTTGAGGCCAGGAGTTCAAGACCAGCCAGAGCAAGAGCAAGGCCCTGTCTGTACAATAAATAGAAAAATTAGTCGGCATGGTGGTGCTTGCTTGTAGTGTCAGCTATTGGGGAGGCTGAGGCAGGAGGATCGCTTGAGCCCAGGAGCTTGAGGTTGCTGTGAGCTATGATGATGAACTCTAGCCTAGACAACAAAGGAAGACCCTGTCTCAAAAAGAAAAAAAAGCAAGATTTGATAAAATTCGACAACCATTCATAATAAAAACTCAGCATACTGATTGGCTTTTATTAAAATAGAGGGAAACTTTATTAGATGAAAGGGAATCTACAAAAAACCTACAACTAAAATCATACTACTGAAATAGTTAACCTTTTTTCCCTGAGTTCAGGAACAAGACAAAGATGTTCACTATTATCACTTCTGTTCAACATTGCATGAGGTTCTCATCAGTTCAATAAGGCAAGATAAATAAATTTAGAAGGAAAAGAGAAGGAAAATTAGAAGGAAAGAATGAAACTTAAAAAAAAAAAAAGAATGAAATTTATTTTCATTCAACCTGTCTATATACAGAGAAAAACCAAAACGCTATGCCAAACTGTTAGAATTCGTAAGGAATTTAGCAAGGTAATTAGCTACAAAGCCAACATACTTAAAAAATTAATTGTATTTCTGTATATTAGCAATAAATAACTAGAAAAGGAAATTAAGCAGGTATTATTTACAATAGCATCCAAAAAATTAAATACATAGGAATACTCTAGTGGAAGTTATCAACAATCTCTACACAGAAGTCTATAAAAGAGAGATTAAAGAAAACCTGAATAAAAGGAGAAATATATCATTTTTGTGGATTGGAACAGCAGTCCCTAACCTTTTGAGGGCCAGGGACTGGTTTGATGGAAGACAATGTTTCCCCAGGGGTGGGGGGTTGGGGGGGACATGGTTTCAGGATGATTCAAGCACGTTACATTTATTGCGCACTTTATTTCTATCATTATTACATTGTAACATATAGTGAAATAATTATACAACTCATCATAGTGCAGAATCTAATGCCGCTGGTGATCTGACAGGAAGCAGAGATGGATGGCTGTAAACACAGATGAAGCTTTGCCAGCTCACCTCCTGCTGTGCAGCCCGGTTCCTAACAGGCCACAGATGAGTACCAGTCCAGGGCCCGGGGTTTGGGGACCACAGGATTGGAAGACTTGGTGTTAACATAAAAATGTCAGTTCTTCCCATACAGATCTAGATCCAACACAATCCTGGTTAAAATCTCATCAGGCATTTTTGTATTTTGTTTTTGGGTGGGAAGTGATAAAATGATTCTGAAATTTATAGGAAATGCAAAATCTTAGAATAATAATCAAGACATTCTTGAAACAAATTTGAAGGATCTACCCTACCCTATCCAAATGTATTACAGGCCAGGCCGGGCATGGTGGCTCGCACCTGTAATCCTAGTATTCTGAGAGGCCAAGGTGGGAGTTCAAGACCAGCCTAAGCATAAGTAAGAACCCCTTCTCTAAAAAAAAATAGAAAAATTAGCTGGGCATGATTGTTCGTTCCCATAGTCCCAGCTACTTGGGAAGCTGAGGCAGGAGGATCGCTTGAGCCCAGGAGTTGGAGGTTGCATTGAGCTATGATGGCACCACTGCGCTCCAGCCACAGGTGACACAGAAGACCCTGTCTCAAAAAAAAAAAAGTTTTGTAAAGCTGTAGTTAAGTCTGGTATTGCACAGGATAGACAAATAGATCAATTAAATATAATAGAGAGTCCAGAAACAAAGCTACACACAAATACATAATCATCTGGTTCACGACAAAGTCACAGATGTAATTTGGTGGAGGGAGGATGATCTTGTCGATAAATGGTACTAGGTAACTTCGATAGCCATATGAGAAAGTGAACTTTGACCCCTATTGTCACACCATACACAAAAATTTGAGGTTTATCATAGACCTAAATATGAAAAGTAAAATAAAACTTCTATAAGAAAATGAAAATGTCTTCATGACCTCGGGATAGGCAAGACCCCCAAAATGAGAAACCATTAAAAAAAAACTGACAAATTGGCGTTCATTAAAAATTGAGAACTTCTGAAAGGTGGAAGTGGCAGCATAGTTTTTGGATCTTCTCTGCTCCAGTAAAAAAAAGCAAATAGAAAGTGAAACCAAAAAGCCGTGAAAAACATTTTCTACAACAGTAGGTATTAAGGTGTCCCCACAAACTCCAAAGTACAAGTGAATGAGGACAATCACCAAGGACAAATTCTGCATGTCATCAGCCCTCTGTGCGGCAGAAAGCAGAGAAAAGCAAGGGGTCTTTGATGAGTCTGAGAACAGAAGAATGCGTAGGAAGCCAGCAGGAATTCACTGAAAGGTTCAGCAGGCCAAACAGAACAGCTGACCTGGAAGGGCTTTTCCTAATCCAGTAACTAATGAGCATAAGGAGTCCTTTAGAAGACCCTGTGAAGTACTGAAACTAAACAGTGAAGGGTCCTTTCCAGGACAAGGCCCCACTTAAAGCAATCAAAATTGAGCAGGTTAGAGACAATTGAGACAATGCAAAGAGGTTCTGGATAAAAGTGTGAAAGAGGAACAGAGCCAGGTAATCTTAGAAAGCAGAGGGATGTCATTTTTTAACACTGTACAAAAACAGCAGACGAAAGAGCTGTGTGGAGTGCAAGTTTCCCTGAACTACACTTCGTGATATTTCAGGAAAACTAAATTCACCTACACAAGGCCAAATCCCCATACAAAATTATTACAAGAAAAAAGAGAATGAGGAACAGAAGTCCACAGAGATAATGAAAACACATTGGAAAGACATGCTCGGAAAACATTGTAACTTCAAAACAAGGTACCTACTACTACATACTTTGAGATGCAACAAAAATAAGGTGGACCGAGGGAGGGATGGATGGATATTCAATAAGTATATGTATGTTAATGGGGGCCCAGGTATAATGGCTCACACCTGTAATCCTAGCACTTTGGGAGGCGGAGGCAGAAGAATTGCTTGAGGCCAAGAGTTAGAGACCAGCCTGAGGAAGGGTGATACCCCGGCTCTGCAGAAAACAGAAAAATAAGCCAGGCGTGGTGGCACGTGCTTATAGCCCCAGCTACTCAGGAGGCTGAGGCAGGAGGATTGCTAGAAGCCAGGACTTTGAAGTTTCAGTGAGCTATGATGACGTCACTGCACTCTATCCCGGGCACAGAATGAGACACTGTCTGAAAAAAACAAAGAAAAAGAAAAGGAAAAAAGAAATGTTAATGGTAGATCGGGATGTTAACCGTAAAATACTTTCAACTGACAAACATTGTCTCCTTGACCAAACTCTAGCCAGGCTCCTCTCAGCCCTTTCTCAATTGGGCTTCAATCTTGGCCTATAAAGTGTTGAACAAGACAGTAACATGGTTTCTAACAGCTGAAGCCCACATCCCTAGGATGATCCTAGACCCTGCCTGAGAAAACTCAAGGCTGCCAAAGAGTTTACTGTTTATTGTACCCAATACCTTGAGGATAGGGCCCCTGTTCCCGGCCTCTGTGGGAGGGAAGGAGCCTAACTTTAATAAGCACCAGTTAATAAATCTAGATGAGTTTCACATGGACCGACACCCCCACTTCCCACTTTGAAATTTTTCACTTCTTTGATTCTAAGAGGCTTGCCCACACCACCTTCCTATTCCCTCATTCTCCCTTTAAAACAACCAGTTACTTCTGTACAGATTGAAGTTGAGTTCAGTTCATGCTAGACTTTCTCCTATTGCAATAGCATGTTACTGATTAAAATCTGTCCTTATCACTTTAACTGATGTCTAAAAATTTATCTTTGACATAACTTCTGAGTGTTTGAAATTTTCATAAGATTGAGAAAATACAAAAAATATGAAAAAAATGGACAGTTTCCCAATATTTCAAGAATTTTCTGATGAGATCAGTGGGGATATTAAAAATGTGATTTTGGCCGGGCACGGTGGCTCACACCTGTAATCCTAGCACTCTGGGAGGCCAAGGCAGGCGGATTGTTTGAGCTCAGGAGTTCGAAACCAGCCTGAGCAAGAGCGAGACTCCGTCTCTACTAAAAATAGAAAGAAATTAATCGGACAACTAAAAATATATAGAAAAAATTAGCTAGGCATGGTGGTGCATGCCTGTAGTCCCAGCTACTCGAGAGGCTGAGACAGTAGGATTGCTTGAGTCCAGGAGTTTGAAGTTGCTGTGAGCCAGGCTGACGCCACAGCACTTTAGCCCGGGCAAAGAGTGAGACTCTGTCTCAAAAAAAAAAAAAAAAGTGATTTTATTTGTTGTTATTATATAATGTGGTTTTATTTGTTCTTATTGTATAGGTGGTCCCCAACTTACGATGGCTCAACTTAGGATTTTTCAACTTTATAATGGTAGGAAAGCGATATTCAGTAGAAACTATACTTCAAGTACCCATACAACCATTCTGTTTTTCACATTCTGTATAATATTCAATCAATTAAATGATATATTCGACACTTTATTAGAAAATATCTTTGCGTGAGATGATTTTGCCCAAGTGCAGGCTAATTTAATTGTTCTCAGCACATTTAAGGTAGGCTAGGCTAAGCTATGATGTGTTAAGTGTATTAAAGGAATTTTTGACTTATGGTATTATCAACTTGCAGTGGGTTTATGAGGAAGTAACGCCATCATGAGTCAGTAAAGGAGCATTGAAGTGTCAACATTTTATGAGATCTGCATCACTCAGTGAACCAATATGAGGGAACTGTAAAAAGTTTATGAAAAATGTGAAGAAGCTGCATGTAGATTTCAAAATTTTTTTACACATACTAATTTGTTATTGCATGTCTGAACAGGATCTAGTTTGAAGCAATAAGAAGAATAAGACATCAGTTTGAAAAGAGCCTCTATCAGAGAGCAACATGAATTCTGCTATAATTGAAGCAAGAACAAACATCAACTTTGTGCTGAAGCTTGGGTGGAAGAATGGTGAAATCATTAATGCTTTATGAAAAGTTTATGGGGACAATGCCTTAGAGAAATCAGCAGTTTACAAATGGATAACTCCTTTTAAGAGGGAATGAGACAATGTTGAAGATGAAGCCTGTAGTGGTAGACCATCTACATGAATTTGCAAGGAAAAAATTCATCGTGTTCATTCCCTAATTGAAGAGGACCTACGATTAACAGCAGAAATCATAGCCAACACCATAGACATCTCAAGTGGTTCACCTTACGCAATTCTGACTGAAAATTTAAAGTTGAGCAAACTTTCCACTCAATGGGTGCCAAAGCCATTGCACCCAGATCAGTTGCAGGCAAGAGCAGAGCCTTCAATGGAAATTTTAAACAAGGGGGATTTAAACAAGAAGTATTTCTTCAAAGAATTGTAACAGGTGATGAAACATGACTTTGTCATTCAGTCCTGAAGACATAGCACAATCAAAGCAATGACTGCCCAGGGGTGGAAGTGGTTCAGTCAAAGCAAAAGCAGACCAGTCAAGAGAAAGGTCATGGCAACAATTTTGGGGGATACTCAAGGCATTTTGCTTGTTGACTTTCCGGAGGGCCAAAGAAAGATAACTTCCGCTTGTTCTGAGAATGTTTTGAGTAAGTTAGCCAAAGCTGTAGCAGAAAAATGCCTGGGAAAGCTTCTTCAGAGAGTCCTTCTCCGCCACAATAATGCTCCTGCTCATGGCTCTCATCAAACAAGTGCAATTGTGCGTGAGTGTTGATGGGAAGTCATTAGGCATCCGCCTTGCAACTGTACAGTCCTGACTTGGCTCTTTCTGACCTCTTTTTGTTTCCCAATCTTTGGTTTTTGTTTTTTCCTGCGCCAAGATGATGTGCCAGAATTTCTTCTAATCTTAAAAAATCTTTAAAGGGCATCCACTTTTCTTCAGTTAATAATGTAAAAAAGGCCACATTGACATGGTTAAATTCCCAGCACCCTCAGTTCTTCAGGGTGGACTAAATGGCTGTATCATGTACAAAAGTGTCTTGAACTTGATGGACCTTGTGTTGAGAAATAAAGTTTATATTTGTTATTTTTGTCTTTTGATTCCATTTTCCATGAACTTTTTGAAGTCCCCACGTATTTTCAAATGTTACAAAATCACGCAAGAGTAAAAGATCCATGCACAGTGCAAAATAAACCAATGGATTTTAATGTAACCAAGTATGAAAAGTTTATTGGTATGGTTTCAGATTCCATTTGCAACTAATATTCAAGAAACTACTACTTGTTGAGTTTTTAATTCAGCATCATAGAAGAATATTCACAATGATCTGACAAGCCTACTAAAATACTTCGTTTTTTAAAAAATGCATGTATGTATGCATATCTGTGTGAGGCTAGATTTTCTTCATATAGTTCAACCATGACAATATTTTACTACATATTGAACACAGAAGCAAATGTGATATTCCAGCAGTTTTATATCAAGCCAAGCATTAAAAAGAATGTGCAAAATATAACAGTGACATTCTGTTTATTAATTTTTTTGTTGTTTTGGAAAATGTTTTTCACAAAAAAAGAAGCAAGATGACACCTATTTATCATGTAATATATATAAAATGTAATTGCCATTTTGATTTAAAAATCGAGTATGAGAAATAAAGTATAAAAAAAGGTAAATGATGATGTAGTATTGGAAAAAGAAGGACCTTTAAAAAATAACATCAGAATACCAAACTAGGATGATGACTCAGTCCATTTGTGTTGCTATAAAGGAATATCTCAGGCCAGATAAATTATAAAGAAAAGAAGCTTATTTGGTTCACAGTTCTGCAGGCTGTACAAGAAGCATGGTGCTAGCATCTGCTTCTGGTGAGGGTGTCAGGCTGCTTCTACTCATGGCAGAAGGTGAAGGGGGGTCCGTGTGCAGAGATCATGTGGTAAGAAAGGAAACAAGTGAGAAAGCAGGCAAGGAGGGGTGCCAGTGTCTTTTTAACAACCAGCTCTTGTGGGAACTTACAGAGTGAGAACTCATTTGTTACCTTGAGGAGAGCACTGTGCCATTCATGACGGACCATCCCCATGACCAAAACACCCCATTAGGCCCCACCGCTGATATCAGGGATCAAATTTCAACACGAGATTTGGAGGAGTCAAAGAAAAAAAACTATAGCAGTTGGTAAATCTTGCATGTCAATATTAAATATTAAATTTAAATATTTAATAAATACTTAATACTTTTAAATAACAAACACCACATATAATTTAAAAGCAGATTCATAAAAATATTCAGAAAAAATTATTTGTAACATACAGGCCAGAAAAGTGCTATAACATAATACTGGAGACTGAGTAATTTATAAAGAACAGAAATTTATTTTTCCCAGCTCTGGAGTCTGGGAAGTCTAAGATCAAAGCACTAGCATTTGGGCCGGGCACCATGGCTCACGCCTGTAATCCTAACACTCTGGGAGCCGAAGGCAGGAGGATTGCTTGAACTCAGGAATTCGAGACTAGCCTGAGCAAGAAGAGTGAGACCCCATCTCTACCAAAAAGAAAGAAAGAAAGAAAACAAAAAAACCCCAGCAGGGCATGGTGGCATGTGCTGTCGTCCCAACTATCAGGGAGGCTGAGGCAGAAGGATCACTTAGAGCGCAGTGCGCTCTACCCAGGGCAGCAGAGTGAGACTCTGTCTCAACCAAAACAAACAAGGCAACTGAGGCCGGGTGCGGTGGCTCACGCCTGTAATCCTAGCACTCTGGGAGGCCGAGGCGGGCGGATTGTTTGAGCTCAGGAGTTCGAGACCAGCCTGAGCAAGAGTGAGACCCCGTCTCTACTAAAAATAGAAAGAAATTAATCGGACAACTAAAAATAAATAGAAAAAATTAGCCGGGCATGGTGGCGCATGCCTGTAATCCCAGCTACTGGGGAGGCTGAGGCAGGAGGATCGCTTGAGCCCAGGAGTTTGAGGTTGCTGTGAGCTAGGCTGACGCCATGGCACTCTAGCCAGGGCAACATAGTGAGACTCTGTCTCAAAAAAAAACAAAAAAACAAAAAACAAGGCAACTGAACACCCCTCCTCAAAACCCCCCACCCCTTTAAAAAACAAAAACAAAACCAAAGCACCAGTATTTGGTGTCCAGTGAGGGATGCATAGAGGAACTCTACGTCCTGTGGAATGGCAAGGGAGGACCAACTCCCTCTGCCATATCCCTTTATAAGGAAACCTAATCCCACTAATGGGGAAGGAGCAATCATGGCCTATGAACTTCTTAAAATTCCTACCTCTTAATACAACCTCATTGGCAACATCTGAATTTTGGAGGGACTGCATTCAAACCATAGCAAATATTTAAAAGTCTTTTTTCTTTGAAATTAGTTAGTCCTAGTTATGTGATTCTCAATAGAAGTCAGGTAAACCCATTTAAAGGGTATTTTTACTAACTTTACATGAAGTTTTTTTCTTATTGTGGTAAAATGTTCACAACATGAAATTTACCATTTTAACTGTTTTTAAGTGTACAATTCAGTGGGAATAACTACATTCATACTATCGTGCAATCCTTACTACCATCCATTTCAGAATCTTTTCTGTGATGACGCCACTGCACTCTAGTCCGGGCGACAGAGCAAGACCCTGTCTGTAAATACACACGTACGTGCAGTAACTCCCATTACTCCCTCCCTCTAGCCCCTGGTAACCACTATTCTGCTTTCCGTCTCTGAATTTGATTATTCAAGACCTCATATAAATGGAATCCTATATTTGCCCTTTTGTGTCTGGCTTATTACAATACATTTAGCATGTTTTTAAGGTTCTTCCATGTTATATAGCATGTGTTTTTAAAAACTTCTTAAAAATTATGGTAAATTACACGTATCATAAAATTTATCGTCTTAATTTATTATCATTTTCAAGCGTATAGTTCAGTAGTATTAAGTATATTCACATTATTATGCAACCATTCTGCAGAACTCTTTCATCTTGAAAAACTGAACTACACTCATAAAACAACCCCCATTTGCCCATTATCTGGCAGCCACCATTCTGCCTTCTGTCTCTATAAACTTGGCTGGTGTAAGTACCTCATATAAATCGAATCGGAGAGTATTTGTCTTTTTGTGACTGGCTTCTTTCACTAAGCATAACATCCTTGTTATGGGTTGAATTGTGTCCCCCTAAAATACATATGTTAAAGTCCTAATATCTAGTACATGAGAATGGGACTTTATTTGGAGACAGGGCCTTTAAAGAGGTAATTAAGGTAAAATGAGGTCATATGGGTGGGCCCTAATCCAATACGACTGATTTCTTTACAAGAAGAGGAGATGAGGACGCGGACTTGCACACACAGAGGAAAGGCCAGGTGAGAACACTGCGAGAAGGTAGCCATCAGTAAGCCAAGAAGAAAGACCTGAGAACAAACCAAACCTTGGACTTCCAGCCTCCAGAACTGTGAGAAAATATATTTCTGCTCTTTAAGCCACTCAGGCTGTGGTATTTGCTATGGCAGCCTTAGCAAATGAATACCATCCTCAGGGTTTATCCATGTTGTAGCTTGGGTCAGAATTTCCTTTTTAAGGCTGAATAATATTCCGTTGTATGTATATGCCACACTTTGTTAATCTATTTATCTGTCAATGGAAATTTGGGTTGCTTCCAAGTTTTGGCTGTTGTGAATAATGCTGCCATGAACATTGTGTACAAATATGTCTTTGAGCCCTTACTTTTAATTCTTTTGGGTTCTATACCCAGAAGTGGAATTGCTGGATCCTATGGTAATTCTATTTTTAATTTTTTGAGGCACTTCCATACAGTTTTCCATAACAGCTGTACCATGTTATACTCCCACCAGCAATGCACAGGATTTCAATTTCCTCATTCTCACCAATATTTGTTACTTTCTGTTGCTGTTTTTATGATATTTTTGTTGTTTTATTTCATTTCATTTTTATAATAGTCATCTCAGTGGGTGTAAAGAGTGTCTCATCGTGTTTTCGGTTTGCGTTTCCCTTATGACTAATCATCTAGCACATCTTTTTATGTGTTTATTGGTTGTTCCCACGTCTACTTTGGAGAAATGTCTATTCACACTTGTTGCCTATATTTGAACAGGGTTATTCGGTTTTTGTTGTTAAATTTTGGTTCTCTATATGTTATGGATGTTAATCCCTTATCAGATATGTTTTTGGCAAATATTTTCATCCATTTTGTAGGTTACTTTTTCACTCCCTTCCTAGGGTCCTTTGATGCACAACAAGTTTTAATCTCTTTTTTTGTAAGAGGTGGGGTCTTGCCATGTTCCCTAGGCTGAACTTGAACTCCTGGGTTCAAGCAAACCTCCTGCCTCAGCCTCCTGAGTAGCTGATACTACAGGCGTGCACCACTGTGCCTGGCTCAGTTTTAATTTTGATGAAGTCCAAATTGTGTATTTTTTCTTTTATTGCTCGTGCTTTTGGTGTCATATGCAAATCATTGCCAAATCCAAGTCGTGAAAATTTTACCCTGTGTTTTCTTCAGAGTTTTATAGTTTTAGCTCTTACATCTAGGCCTCTGATAAATTTTGAGTTAATTTTGTATGTGGTGTAAGGTGAGGGTCCAACTTCATTCTTTTGCACATGGATGTCCAGTTTTGCCAGCACCATTTGTTGAAAAAACTCTTCTTTCCTTATTAAATAATCTTGACATCCTTGTTGAAAATCATTGACCACATATGTGAGGGTTAATTTCTGGGCTGTCTATTCTCTTCTATAGATCTATATGTCTGTCTTTGTGCCCTTACCACACTGTTTTGTTTTCTGTAGGTTTGTAGTATGTTTTGTAATCATTAAGTGTGAGACTTCCAACTTTGTTCTTTTTTAAGACTGTTTTGGCTGTTTGGGGTCCTTTGAGATTCCATATAAATTTTAAGATAGTTGTTTCTATTTCTGAAAAAAACTTAATTGGGATTTTGATAGGGATTTTGTAGAATATATAGCTTGCTCTGTATATTATTGTCACCTTAGCAATATTAAGTCTTCCAATCCATGAACATGGGATGTCTTTTTATTTGTGTATGTATTTTTAAATTTCTCTTTTCAGCAATGTTTTTAGTTTTCAGTGTACAAGTTTTTTGCTTCCTTGGTCAAGTTTATTCCTATGTATTTTATTGTTTTTTATGCTGGGATTATCTTTTAGAAACAAATGTTTGTTGAATGCCTACTCTGAGCCAAGCATTTTCATAATCTTGATTTACTCAAAATCATACAGTTAATAGATTTGACTTATTTCACCTGTTTTCAGTCTAATATGCTTCACCTGCCTCTGTTCTAATTTTAATTGTTCACTTGAAATATTATTTAATAAACAGGGTGACACTTTGGTACCTTGCTCAATTTCTTGGCTCTATATTGCAATGTATTTGTTGTGTCTTTCCACCTTCCCACTGCCAAGCCAACCATGAATTAGGGATTGAATCCTATGAATTTTTCCTCAAAATAATTTTTCTTGAACTAAGACTTTCTTCTGCATTCCCACTATTGTTTTGGTCCAAGACTAATCATACCTGAGACTGAGTAATTTATAAAGAACAGAAATTTGTTTCTCATAGTTGTGGTGGCTGGGAAGACCAGGTCAAGGTGTTGGCATCCTGTGAGTGTCTGGCATCTGCTTTTAAGATGGCACCTTGAATGCTGTGTCCTCTGGAAGATGGGAATGCTGCGTCCTCACATGGCAGGAGATGGAGGGCAAAAAAGGCCAAACTCCCTCTGTGAAACCCTTTTATAAGAGCAATAATCCATTTATGAGGGCTCAGCCCTCATGACCTAAACACCCAGCACAAGGCTACACTTCCAAATACTGTTTCATTGGGGATTAAGTTTCCAACACATGAATTTTGGAAGACACATTCAAACCATAGCATCTTTGTGAAAGTATCTATTCAAGTTCTTTGTCCATTTTTGAACTGTTTGTTGTTGTTGAGTTTTTGAGTTGTAAGTGTTCTTCATATACTCAAGATGTTAATCCCTTACCAGAGATATGATTCGCAAATGTTTTCTCCCATTCTATAGATTCACTTTCTTGATAGTGTGCCTCATCATTTTTTTGATCTTTTATTTTTTGTTCTTTTTCTTAGCTCTCTCTCTTATTTCTGTAAACACTTTAAATAAAATTGTTTTATATGTTATATAATCATTCCAGTGGCTGAAATCCCCCCTCTTTTACCTATTGACTCTCGCTCATTGTGATATTTTTTATATACACTTTATAATTTTTGATTGACTGGTCTTAAATTATGGAAATTGACAGAGATTCTTTGTTTGGCCAAACTTTAGTTAGGCACCTGGACCTTCTCCTCTGCCCATCTGTGTACTTCCTTGTAAAATAGTTTTAGCAAAGAATGCTGCTAAGTCAGTTTAGCAAGAATCCCTCACCCTTGATATCTGATTGGGTTCTTCATTTTCCACCATGCTCCAGGTAATGTCTGATCATCTTGGCCTGTCTTCAGCAAGAACTCTGTTGGGTTGGTTTAGCAGAATCTACCTTTACCCCTGATACTTCCTCTTAATAATTTTCTATCCACAAACTGTTCCTTGGCTATAAATTCCCACTTGCAGCTGGGTGTGGTGGCTTACAGCTATAATCCCAGCACTTTGGGAGGCTGAGGCAGGAGGCTAGCTTGAGGCCAGGAGTTTGAGACCAGCCTGGGCAACATAGTGAGACCCCATGTCTATAAAAAAATTTTAAAAAATTGGCCAGGCTCGGTGATTCTTGAGTCCTAGCTACTCAAAAAGTTGAGGCAGGAGGATTGCATGAGCGCAGGAGTTTGAGGCTGCTGTGAGCTATGATTGTGCCACAGCACTCCAGCACAGAGCAAGTCCCTGCCTTTAAAACGAATACATAAATAAATTCCCATTTGCCCACGTTTTATTCAGAGTTTAGCCAAAAGACCCCATTGCGGTGGTCCCTATACCTATCTTTTTTTTCTTTTTTCTTTTTTTCTTTTTTGAGACAGAGTCTTGCTCTGTTGCCCGGGCTAGAGTGCCATGGTGTCAGCCTAGCTCACAGCAACCTCAAACTCCTGGGCTCAAGCGATCCTACTATCTCAGCCTCCCGAGTAGCTGGGACTACAGGCATGCGCGAACATGCCCGGCTAATTTTTTCTACATATCTTTTTAGTTGTCCAGCTAATTTCTTTCTATTTTTAGCAGAGACGGGATCTCGCTCTTGCTCAGGCTGGTCTCAAACTCCTGACCTTGAGAGATCCTCCCACCTCAGCCTCCCAGAGTGCTAGGATTACAGGTGTGAGCCACCACGCCCTGCCCCCTATACCTATCTTGATGGACCTGAATAAAAGTCTTCCTTATTGTGCTTTAACAGGTATCATTGAATAGATTTTTTTTTTTTTTTGGTGGTGGGGCAGTCTCTCTGCCTTCACCTTTTAATAACCAGTAATAATTTTTTCTTTCACAGAATATAGATCCTAAACTTTGGGGGAATCTCCTGCATTTCCCCAAAGAGTATTTTTGTATTGTTTTGTTTTGCCAGAGCCAAGAGCATCTGCCTGGGCTCAGACCACACTATCCTTGAGCATGGCTCCTTGGCATGCTGGGTACTTTTGAGCCGAAGGAGACAGGAGGCCTCAGAAGTGAGAAAGTCATCCTCTGACCTTCTGCCAAACTCCTGTATCCACTTTGTCCCTCAACGCAAGCCATAAAATCTAGAAAGGTCAATCTGTGACTTACCTCCTCTGAAAGTAGGTCATAAGAGCCATATGTGACATACCTCCTTCCTCATACCTAGAGGAAAGGAATGCTACACAGAGAGGCCAAACAGGACTTGTTGAGCCCCCCAATTATGGTTAGGTCACATACCTTTTTGTCCAATCACATTTCTGCTTTACTATGCACTTCTTTCATTAGACTTAGCATAAAAATATACATTTTTCCCTGATCTTTATATCTGAAGGCTTCTGTCATGTAAAACTTTGCTAAATAAGTTTGTTATGCTTTTCTTTTGTTAATCCGTGTTTTGTTATAGGGGTGTCAGTCATGACTCTTGTTGATTGAAGAACCAGGGATGCTGCTAAACATTCCCTCACGACAAATAATAATTTGGTTCAAAGTGTTAGTAGTGTTGAGACTTAGAGAACCTGCCATAACTGCCAACTGAAACACGAAATGAAATGAAAAGCTTTCCAAGGGTTTCTGTTTAACCCCTAGAGAAGAAAGCCTGATAGTGGCGAGCGAGGGAGGGAATAATGAGGCATGTCCAACCTCCCATGCCGTCACGGCTGGGTTTTCAGTTTTTAAGGTTTCTCTAGAGTCCCTTTGGCCAAAAGGGGGTCCATTCGGTTGTAGAGGTGCTTAGAGCATCATTTTTATTTCTCATAACACATCTGAGGCGCCTGATGTGCAAGGTCTCACCGGGAAATGAGTGTAGCTGAAGAAGAGAGGGGAGCGGAGGCTTGTGGTTCTCCAACATGCTGAATTCAAGACAGAGGGCTGACGAGTGGCCAGTGAGGAGGAAAGAACGCAAGAGAATGTGACAGTGCCAGAGATGGAACAGTGTTTTAGGAAGGGGGAAGGAAAAGGATCAATAATAACAGCACCACCTAACATTTACGATATCAGAAAATTTTCCAAGGACTTTAATTAATTAAGCATTTAATAACTCTGTGAAGTAGGTAGTCCAGTTTATAGATGACAAAACTGAGGCGCGGATCTACAATGTTAAATGCTGGTGAAAAGTAGAATAGAGTAAGGGCTGAGATCTGACTGTGGGGTCTGACAAAGGAGAGGACGTTGCTGACGATGACAAGAGAGGTTTCAGAAGAATGGAACGATGGCAGTAGAAATCTCATTAGTGTGGTTTAAGGAGAAAATGGGTGATGACCAAGTGGAGACATGAAGTGCAGACAATTCTCTTTCTTTTTTGTTTTTCTTTTTTTAGAGACAGGGTTTTGCCATGTTGCCCAGACTGGCGTTGGACTCTGCCTTCCCAGTAGCTGGCACTACAGACGTGCACCAGCACGGCTGGCTCTTTCTTTTTTAAAGAGGAAAAGAAATAGTAGCCAAAGGGCAACATGAGGTCTAAAGAGGATTGTTTATTTCCTTTTTTTTTTTGAGAAGAAACATAGATCAGCAGTTTGTTTTGTAGAATAGTCCAGTACAGATCAAAAAACTTATTATTCAGGAAAGTGATTAGAGAACTGCATAAGCAAGTGCTTGGCAAGAGGATGGTATTGCAATGGATAGTGATAGGGCTGGACTTAGAGTGGAGCATTGACAGGTTGTTCACAGTAACGGGCAGGAAGGCGGAGCCGGTGGCTATAGGCAGGAGTAGGCTGGTAGATTCTGTACTGATAGGATGAGGTAGGTTTATTTAATTGCATCTTTTTTTGCAGTGAGATAAATGAAATGTGACATTATCAGCTATGAGTGAGGCAGAGGAAGAGTGTTCGTCTGAGGAGAGAGAAAATAATGTGAAACAGTTGTTTAGGAAAGTAGGTGAGGGAAAAAACTAGGTGCTGAGGTCCCACCTGATATTTGTGGTAACAAATTTAGAGACAGTTCACGGAGAGTGGGGAGGAAAGTAGCGTGAGGGCGAGTTTGCATTGACATGAGCGTTTTGGAGATAGGATATTTGTCCGAGGAAGGAGGGGAAATAGTCTTGAATTTGCAAGGATCAAGGAGAAATGTCATGTATTCTACTCTCAAGTCCTATGACACATGAGATGTAGGAGAAAACACATTCACTTCTAGACAGGGCTGCAGGGGAAGCAGTTCTCAGAGGTAAACCATGTTCCAGCTAAAGGAGGAAGGTAAGGGAGGAAACAGTTAAGGGTAGGGGATTTTGCTGATGACAGAGTGAATTTCCAAGGACGCAGTACAGTAGAAGGCTTTGGAGCACTTGGAGGGGGGGTGGGGGCAATTGGATCAGATTGAGGAATGTACACAGCTGTGTGTGAATCTGGAAGATTAGAAGTTGGGTGGCGACTGAGGTAAATAGGGATCGGCCTTGATTGCCTTTTATTTTGGGGGGTAGTTTTAACATTTTTTGTTTAATATATAACTTAAATGTCATATTTACCCTTTTAGTGCATATACTGAGTTTTGACAAATGCATACAATTGTGTAGTCACTACCGCAATCAAGATATAGTTCCAACATTCCAAAAACCTCCCCATGTCACTGTGTAGTCAACTCCTCCTCACCCCCCGAGTTCCTGGCCACTACAGATCTGTGTTCTGTAGCTGGTTTTGCCTTCTCCAGAATGTCATATAGACGGTATGGAAGCTTCAGAGTCGTGGTGATACTACTGGCATCAGTAGTTTATTCCTTTTTTTATTGTTGAGCAGTATTGTATTATATGGACATGCCACTGTTTATTTATTCACCAGTGGAAGGGCATTTGAGTTGCTACTGGTTTTTGTCGATTACAAATAAAGCCCCTGTAAACATTTGCATGAGGTTTTGCGAATACACGTTTTCATTTCACTTGGATAAATACTTAGGAACGGGATTGCTATTGTAAAGTAAGCAAAACGTTAACTTCATAAGTAACTGCTGAACTGTTCAGCAGAGTGATTGTGAGTTCATTTCTTTTTAACATTCATTGAGTTACCATGTGCTAGGAGCACAATGGGACAGAGTTGAGTAGTTGTGACAACACATTTATTTTATAGAATTAGACTATTTAATTAGGCAATATAATAAAAACCTTGTTCTTGAAAAAGACAGAAATAAAAGTGTTTTTACGTTACTGGGAAATATCTTGTTATCGAATGCAACGTACAAAAAGACGCATGTTTTCAATTTCCCGTAGTCATTGAAAATTGAGCTTGATACTTAAAAAGGGTAAGGATGTTCTCCAAATCATTGTATTTTCTTTTCTTTTCTTTTTTTTTTTTTTTTGAGACAGAGTCTCACTCTCTTGCCTGGGGCGAGTGCCGTGGAGTCAGCCTAGCTCACAGCAACCTCAAACTCCTGGGCTCAAGCAATCCTACTGTCTCAGCCTCCCGAGTAGCTGGGACTACAGGCACGTACCACCATGCCCGGCTAATTTTTTTCTATATATATTTTTAGCTGCCCAATTAATTTCTTTGTATTTTTGGTAGAGACGGGGGTCTCGCTCTTGCTCAGGCTGGTCTCGAACTCCTGAGCTCAGAACGATCTGCCCGCCTCGGCCTCCCAAAGTGCTAGGATTACAAGCGTGAGCCACCGCGCCCGGCCAAATCATTGTATTTTCATACAATTCTGCACTTATCACATAATTTGTCCCAAGAGTACATGCAACAGACACATTTTAGGAGGATGGCAAGGGGCATTTCTTCCCCTCAAGAAGACGCCCGGCCAGTAATTGGGCGGCCAACGTCGTGCGCATGCGCACTGCGTTCCGTTGGCGCCTGGAATGCGCAGGCGCGTCGCTCGGGCGCCGGCCTTTGCGGGTGGGCGGGGCCTGCATCGGCGTCTCTTCTTCCAACTGCAGCCTGTAGCAGCGCCATTTTGAATGTGCGGCTGCCGCGGGCGAGAGTCGGAGGAGGCACGGCTGCTGGCTCGCGTATCTTGCCGTCTTCGACTTTTGTTATTTCGCTTCCAGAGATACACGTAGAGACGTATACGTGTATACAGACCGGCCCGTATCCGGTATCCGAGGCGAACTCCCTAAGATGATGTTAAGAGGAAACCTGAAGCAAGTGCGCATTGAGAAGAACCCGGCCCGCCTTCGCGCCCTCGAGTCCGCGGCGGGCGAGAGCGAGCCGGCGGCTGCGGCGGCCATGGCGCTCGCGCTGGCGGGGGATCAGGCGCAGCCCGCCCCCGCGCCCCCGGAGGACCACCCGGACGAGGAGATGGGGTTCACCATCGACATCAAGAGTTTCCTCAAGCCGGGCGAGAAGACGTACACGCAGCGCTGCCGCCTCTTCGTGGGAAACCTGCCCACCGACATCACCGAGGAGGACTTCAAGAGGCTCTTCGAGCGCTATGGCGAACCCAGCGAGGTCTTCATCAACCGAGACCGTGGCTTCGGCTTCATCCGCTTGGTGAGTCTCGGGCCGCCCGCGCGAGGGAACAAAGGAGCCGTCGGGGTGGCCGCGGGGGTGCGGGGCCGGGGCCCCCTAGTCGTCCTGCGGCCTGTGACAGCCGCGGCGTCCCTGGCTCTCCGTTCCTCCGGTGCGGGGTTGGCCGCTTTCCGGGCTCGGCGCCTTAGCGTTCGACTTCGAGCGCGCGGGCCGGGGCTTCCTGCGCTCCGGGTTGCCGGCGTTTCTGCTTTGCGGCGACTGCGGGCCTGCCCTGCCCGGACGGTTAGGGCTGCCTGGTTCCCCTGTGCTCCGGGTGCCCACTGAGGTCGTGGGGAGGGGCGGGCAGCGTTTCAGGGTGAGAATTCTTCGAGGCAAAATTGTGTTGTAAAGGAAACAAATTCGGTATGACTTTGGAACAGAAGCTGCTGGACGTGAAGCACTAAACAGCCGACTTGCTTCTTAAATAATTATTCAGATCATCTCCTTGGTCTCAAGCAGACTTGCATGCGTTTAACGCTAAACCTCTTCTCTCCTCGGCGTAGCCCGCTATTTACCTTTAACTGCCAAGGTGCCCAAACTCTGTACTCGAGCAACACTGTTCCATCTGCAGAATGGGATGGTGTTGAATGCTGGAGAAGCATTCTGGACGTTTCCACGTTTTTCGATGATACTACTTTCTATGTTATTTAAATATCCTAATAATAGAATAGTATATATTTTACTGCCACTTAATCTAAATTTTGAAGTTTTCCAATACTTACTCAAAAACTCCATCTCCTTTATATTTTTTAAAAATTTGAACAGTGAAGAGTTTACACTTACAGGACAAGATATCTACTTTTATTAGATTCTCCTGTGTGCTTTGTAGTGAATTCATCAGTGTCAGTTATACAGCATTATTATAACGTATTTAGAAGCTGGATTTTTTTCCAAAGTATCTCTTTTAGAGGAAGACATTTTTATGCAATAAGTGATTTTTTTGGTTGTCTTTTTAGTTTAGACCCTCAAATCTGTTATTCATTGCAGTTTGTGAAAGCTTTCTTATTGGAACTTTAAAAATCTAGTCCTTTGTGTGGGCAATGCAAAATTTTAATGTGTAGAGAAAATTGATTGTAATTAAATGATACTGTATTTTTTTAGTTTTTATAAATAATACGAAAGAGAAAAGTAAATAAAAAGGAAAGGAGATTTGTGTGGCAATGGAGAGGTGGGATGTTTCGTTAAGATATAAGTATCGGAAACATGTAGCCCGGGCGCGGTGGCTCACGCCTGTAATCCTAGCACTCTGGAAGGCCGAGGCGGGAGGATTGCTCGTGCTTAGGAGTTTGAGGTTGCTGTGAGCGAGGCTGACGCCATGGCACTCTAGCCCGGGCAGCAGAGTGAGACTATGTCTCAAAAAAGAAACATGGAGAGTTTAGAGAATTATTCTTTCAATAGTAGTTTCTGGTAATTGGCACTTGGTCTCAAAAAGTAGTATGTGTTTCTTTTAATGTATGTAGGAGATTTTAAAACAGTATTGTTTTGAATATTTAATAGCTGGTAACTTGTTCATGAGCATTTAATCATTAAGTGATGACTTTTAACAGGAAAGTAGAGTTGGGACTTTTTACTTTTGTTTAAAATGATCTTTGAATAGTTAATAAAAACCTTGTTATACCAAAGTTAAAAGATACAAAACCAAAGTGATCCTATTAGCCATTTCCTAAAAGTATCCAATTTTCCCTGGAAGCAAACCAACTGTTGTAAATTTTTTGTATTACCATCATCTTTAAAAAATGGTTTTTCTTCTTAAAAAGGAATCCAGAACGCTGGCTGAAATTGCAAAAGCAGAGCTGGATGGCACCATTTTGAAGAGCAGACCTCTCCGAATTCGTTTTGCTACACATGGCGCAGCTCTAACTGTAAAGAACCTTTCTCCAGTTGTTTCCAATGAGCTTCTAGAGCAAGCATTTTCCCAGTTTGGCCCAGTAGAGAAAGCTGTTGTGGTTGTGGATGATCGTGGTAGAGCTACAGGAAAAGGTTTCGTAGAATTTGCAGCAAAACCTCCTGCTCGAAAGGCTCTTGAAAGATGTGGTGATGGGGCGTTCCTGCTAACAACGTAAGTTTTAAACATCTTGTCCTTCTGTCCAGTTACATGTGGGCTTCTCTCTGTTCTGGAATTCTGTCTTTGTAATTCATACTGGCATATGGTAAGTAGGTGTTGAGTAATATTCAGTGAATATAAATAAGGAATTTTTCTGTACTGGTAGGAATCAGAAGTTATATACTTTTTTCAAACATCAGTGTACTGATTCATAGTTGGATCTCAGGAATGCTTTGTATTATTTTCATTTAGCTTGCTGAATATCTATATGCAAAGCAAAATATTATTAACTTAAAATAACTCTTTAAGAAATTTTAATCAACTTTATTGAGGCATACTTTACATATATTAAAAAGCTTCTTGGGCTTGGCATGGTGGCTCACGCCTGTAATCCTAGCACTCTGGGAGGCTGAGGAGAGAGGATTGCTTGAGGTCAGGAGTTTGAAAGCAGCCCGAGCAAGACCAAGAACCCTATCTCTACAAAAAATAGAAAAATTAGCCCAGCACAGTGGCACATGCCTGTAGTCCCAGCTACTTGGGAGGCTGAGGCAGAAGGATCGCTTGAGCCCAGGAGTGAGCTATGTTGATGCCCCTGCCCTCTAGCCTGGTCAACAACGCAGGACTCTATTGCAAAAAAAAAAAAAAAAGGAAAAAGCATCGTGGTTTAAATGGAGAGCTAAGTGAGTTTTAACAAACGTATGTACTCATGTAATTCACCCCCATAATCAAAATAGAGAACATTTCCATCATCTTGAAAAAGTTCTCTTGTGCCCTTTTGTGATTATTCCCTACCCCTTGTCCTTGCCCTAGACAGCTATTGATATTTCTGTTTCTGTAGATAAGTTCGTCTTTTCTAATGTTAAATGAAATCATATAGTGTGTACTCTTCCATGTCTAGTTTCTCTTGCTTAGCATAATGTTGATGAGATTCCATTCGTATTATGGTGTATTCAGTATTTTGTTGCTTTTTATGGCTAACTCATATTCCGTTGTATGAACATAACTATAGTTTGTCCAGTGACGTGTGGGTGGAAGTTTGAGTTGTGTCCAGCTATTGGCCATTGTGAATAAAGCTACTGTGAACATTTGTCTGCAAGGCTTCTTGTGAACATTATGCTTTCAAGTGGCTTGGGTAAATATTTAGAGGTAAATTGCTGTATGTTCAACTTTGTAAGAAACTGTCAAAGTGTTTTCCAAAGTGGTTGTATCACTTAACATTCCCACCAGCAATGAATGAGAGGCTTCTGGTTGCTCCGTAAAATAACAACACTTGGTGTTTTTAGTCTGTTAGATACTATAGTTAGTGTAGGGGAATCTGATTGCGGTTTAAATTTTATTTTCCCGATGACTAATGATGAACATATTTTCATGTGCTTTTTAGCCAGTTATATATCTTCTGTGAAGTGTCTGAAGTTTTTTGCCCAGTTAATTGGATGGTTTGTCTTTTTACTGAATTATTAAATCTAGGTACATGTCTGTATTATGAATATTTCTCCTAGTCCGTGGCTTTTCAGTTCTCATCACAGTGACCTTCAAAGAGCCTAGGTTTTTATATTTTGTGAAGTCCACTTGTGGTCATTTTTTTCTTTTATGGTTTGTGCTTTATATACCCTTATGTGTCCTTTGCCTATTCTAAGGTTGCAAAGCTTTTCTCATGTTTTCTTTAAAAATTTTATAGCTTTTGGCCGAGCGCGGTGGCTCACGCCTGCAATCCTAGCACTCTGGGAGGCCGAGGCGGGTGGATCGCTCAAGGTCAGAAGTTCGAGACCAGCCTGAGCAAGAGCGAGACCCCGTCTCTACCAAAAAAAATAGAAAGAAATGATCTGGACAACTAAAAATATATATGTATAGAAAAAATTAGCCAGGCATAGTGGTGCATGCCTGTAGTCCCAGCTACTCGGGAGGCTGAGGCAGAAGGATTGCTTGAGCCCAGGAGTTTGAGGTTGCTGTGAGCTAGGCTGACGCCACGGCACTCACTCTAGCCAGGGCAACAAAGCGAGACTCTGTCTCAATTAATTACCTGATTTAACATAAGTTTTGAAATCAGATAGTATAAATCATCCAACTGTTCTCACAATTTTTTTTTTGTCTATTTAGGTTCTTTGTATTTCCTTATTGTGTGGTGCTGTCAGCTATTGGTTGAGATCATTCAAATATTTTAGTGGTTAGGGAATAGAATAAAAAAATTGTTTCCTGGCCCATGGAGCTTAGTTTGGTGATTTGTAAAACCTTTTTCAATTCGTTTTTAACTGTTAAGCATTCATGCTAAAACTGAAACCCAAGCTACATCTGCTATTTTACAGCATAGCCAACTTTTTTCGTTTGTCAGAGACTTTGGTCTTGTTCCTTGTGCTTAGAGAATGCTCTCTCTTCAGATTGTTGCAAGTTTTTTCCGTTTTATTCACACTTTGTTAAAAATGTTATCTTCTCAAAAAGTTGACCATTCTATCTTAAAATAGCCACCCTCTCTGCACTGTCACTGATGACTTACTCCCTAATTTATTTTTCTTCCTAGCACTTAACTATTTTAATTTGTACGTCTTTCTCTGCAAATAGAATGTAAGCTCCATGAGGTCAGGGACTTATCTTGTTCAATAATATAATTTCAGCACCTGTATTCTGATAATCCCTTGCCACACTGTAAACTTGTGATAATTATTTCATGAAGAAACTAAACCAATAGGCAAGGCATGTGATTATTTATGTGATTTTTTTTTTTACATTGAAGGCTTTGATTAATTGGTGTTATTTATTTATTTATTCATTTATTTTAGGGTTAATTTGTGTTTTTTAAAGTCATAGCCGGGCTTGGTAAATATTTAACCATTTCTTATAGGTGGCTTTTTTAAAGACAGTCTTGAGGGAATGCACAAATCATGTTCTCGGATTTCTGTAGCAACTCTGGTTATTATTTGTTCCATTTTTCAGATGTGAAAATTGCCTTAGAGATGTTATTTGCTTACAGTTGTACAGCTGTTAAGCTGTAGTAAGTTGCATTAGTTGTAATAGTTTAGTCTGATGCCAGATTCCTTGCCTTTTATGTTGTGCTCTCAGTGGAATGGTTTATTTGCCAATAGATAGACACTCCTTGCTCAGGAATTGTGTTGCTTGTTAGATAAACTTGCTCATGGAACTCAGGATGCTCTTTTCCCTGCTGTTGTGCATAGTCATCCCAGCTGAAATGTCACCTCATGGAGAGAATTTCCCTGATGGCCTTTTCTCAAGTGGGTTCCCTCTGTTCTCTATAACAGCATTCTGTTTTTTCCTTCCTAGCTCTTAAACTGGCTACTTCATTGTTTACTCACGTATTTTTTTGTTTCTTTTAAGACATTAGGAACTTTTTTTTATTTACCTTTGTATCATTAGCCCCAAGTACAGTCTTGGTACAAATTAGGCAATCAAATATTTATTCACTGACTGAATCTCAGATATCTGAATAAATGATAAGTGATTTACAGGAGTAGTACCATAGGGGTTTAGTTTCTAAATGTAAATATCTTGTATAATCCAAATTTCTCTTGAAAATACAGTTGACCCTTGAACCAACACTGGCTTGAACTGCAAGGGTCTACTTTTAAGAGCTTTTTCAGTGACAGTTATACCGAGTGTGCCTGCCTCTTCTTCGACCTCCCCTTCTGCTTCCCTGCCTCTTCTGTCTCTGTCACCCCTGAGACAGCAAGACAAACTTCTTTTCTTCATCCTCCTCAGGCTACTCAACGGGAAGATGACGAAGATGAAGAGTTTTCTGTTGACCTACTTCCATTTAATGAATAATAAATATATTTTTTCTTTCTTATGGTTTTATTAATAACATTTTCTTTAGCTTACTTTATTGTAAGAATACAGTATAAAATACATATAACATAACAAAATATGTGCCAGTCGACTGTTTGTTATTGGTAAGGCTCCTGGTCAACAGTAGGTTGTTAGTAGTTAAATTTTGGGGGAATCAAAAGTAGTAAGTG
>RJWJ010023834.1:0-24968 GCA_004363605.1 Indri indri | reverse complement strand
CAATAAAAATATAAATATCACTATACTAGAATTTCTCGATTACATGTTCAATGCCTTTTTACTTGTATAAAATGGATTGCTTAATTTATGGCCCTTCATGTCTTTAAATATTAATATCCCAAAACCTTGGAAATGATTTAAGACTGTGATCACTAAATATGTTTTTAATCTTCTGTGTTGCATTGTAAATGCTATTATAGTTATTATTGATAATATAAAGTACATTTATTAATCATTAGTGAAATCACTTAAGTAGTAATTACTCAAATAATTATTGATTTTTATGACTAATGACTAATTTTATTGAAGTCATCGCTAGTGCATATTTTGAATATATTTCAATGAATTGTGGTTAACTTAAGGTTTGAATTTTAGTAACTGACCAAAACTTGGCTGTTTTTCTGTATAGGTTGGATTTGCATTCAGTGATTCTCAAGACCTTTGAGGCAAATCATACAAGTTGCTTTTTTATGAACGTATCTTAAATACATTCTGAAAGGTTATGACACTGATGTTTGATATCTTGTAGCACCTGGCTGTGTTTTATTTGGTGTGTTCTGCCTTTCTTTCTGTATAATTAGTAAGGTGCATCCTTGTGTCTCTCCTTACAGCAAGGGGTCTATATCTCTTATATGTAATTTTGTTTCACTCTCCTGCTTCTCTGTATTTCACAGTAGACAAGCCTAGGTGTATTTACCGATCTAGTTTCTGTGGTGCGTCAGGACTTGGTTTTCTGATCTAGCACCATTGAGTTTCTCAAGGATTCATGTCCACCACTATTTGAATTTAGATGCATGCTTAGTTAGGTCTTCATTTCACAGGCCACTTTTTCTTTTTTTGAACTTGGTTTTCTATAGACATAACATAAATAATGGAAAAAGTAGTGTATTTCAAATAGAAAGAACGAGGTCAAGTCCTGATGCTGGAATTTCATGGGCTTGAGCGAGTCACTTAACCTTTTTTAGCCTCTGTCTGTTCATTTACCAAATGGAAATGGGGATCATGTCAGCCTCATGAGCTATAGGGGTATTGTTTAAAAAAGGTGAAAATGCCCTGCAAGTATTCGTTTTCACCTTTTAGAAGACTCTGCTTTTCCTAAAAATGGACTTTTCAAGTTAAAAACTCTTAAAAATTAAATTCACGTACACATACGCACAAATTAAATTCACATGCACTTCAAAATATACCAGACTTTTATATTCACTGTGTCTTTATTCATGCTTCTGGTAAAGAAACAGTATTTTTTTCCTGTGGGAGTGTTTTGGAGGATGACTGCTTTTGCTCAGACAATTGTGGATCCTGAATGAGTGCCACTGCCAGGAGCAGACTTGGAACTTTCATGAACTTTCATGATGGAAAAAGTCCGTTGTGTGAATTGGCTCTTTCCTCTTTCTCCCCTAAGAAGATGGGAGCATCAGTTGCTGGGAGTGCGTAGCTGCCTTGTGCAAAGTGGGACATCCTCATCCCAGTGTCTCTCCCCTTTCTGACATGGGTTTGTGCTTGTTTTTATTCACTCACTACCACCAGGTAGTTATTAAGCACCTTTTTTGGGCCAGGCTCCATTCCAGGCTTTGGAGATAGTGTTTCCTTTTGTGGCTTTGACATTTGGGGTATAGGGAAGGTAGACATGGGCAACACACACGATTACAGATGGCGGTGTTGCGGAGGTGTGCTAAAGATAAAGCAGAAGCAGGGTAGATGGGGCGGAAGAACGCTCTGCGTGTGTATGTGGGGGTAATATTTTGGATAAGTTGGTCAGGGAAGGCCTTTCAGGTGGAGTACCATTTGGATGGAGGCCAGAATGAAGTGAGACAGCCAGTTTCTAGGGTATCCGCAGTAGGAGGAGCCCTCCAGGCAGAGGAGCAGCAGGTGCAAAGGCCCCTGAGGTAGGACTGTGTTTGATGAGTTTAAAGAAAAAGAGGTTAATGTGGCTGGAGTAGAGGGAGCAAGAAGGGAAGAGCAGGTTGATAGAGGAAATCTGGAAGGTACCAGCGATCTAATGAGGTAGGACCTTGAGGCTGTTGTCAGGTCTCGGGCTTTTGTGCTGAGTGGCTGTGAAGTCACTGGCAGGTTTTGGTCTGAGGAGTGATGTGATTTGACGTATATTTTGATTACTCTGGCTGCTGTGTTGAGAATAGACTACAGGGAAGTTGGGTGGAAGCAGACGGATCAGTGAAGAGGCAGTTGGAAAAGTTCAGAAGGGAGATGACCCTGGCTTTGACCAGGAAGTGGTGAGATATGGCGAGAATCTAGACATATTTGGAGGGTGGACCTGTCAGCATCCATCCCTTGACAAGGTGGCTGGCGTGGTGCTGGTCAGCGTACTCTCCTGTCCTTCGTGAGTGTGAGCTTCAGAGATGGGAGGGAAGGTGGGAAAGGAGGGGTGAGGAGGCTCTCAGCCTTCCAAGAATTCCTTTGGCGTTGTGAGGAAGGCTTTATTCCAAGCAAATAGATTCAGAAAGATGACACTGACATGACAAGAGTTCTTAAGTGTTAAGCTCACTTTGTGCAGCATTTATGGCATAAGCAACCTTAAAAATGGTACCTTCAAAAAGTCATTTAAGAAGTCATAATATTTAATGTCTTACATAATATCTGAAAGAAGTATGATCACTCATAAAAATCACTTTACATTTTGAATAGTATCTAGGTTTATTAGTTGGGTCAGTGGTGCTAATAGGGGTGTTGGGATAGGAAATGGGAGTAGCAAGATCAGAACTTTCATTTTTCCCAGCCAGTAACCCTGCTTCTGCAGGGTGAACTCTACAGGTGTGTAGCAATGGGGTGTTGTTATTTTTTAACAGCTTTATTAGGATATAATTTATATACCATAACATTTACTCATCTTTTTAAAATTTTTGTTTTTAATGTCTAAGACTACAACTTTTTTATTGATACATAATATTTTACATATTTATGGGGTACATGTGATATTTTGTGATATGCGTAGAATGTATAATGATCAAGTCGGTATTTGGGGTATCCATTGCCTCAAATATTTATCATTTCTATGTGCTGGGAACTTTACAAGTAAAATTTACTCATCTTAAGTATGCAGTTAAATGATTTTTGGTAAATATACAGAGTTGTTGCCCTCATGAGCATTTGTAATCACTCCCTGTTCCATCCAGCGGAGAGGTTTTGTTACTCTTAGGAATGTCCAAGGTAAGAAATAGTCATTAAGCTAGTATATAAAAGATCAAATCAGGAGGAATAGATTGTGTTTATCTATGCTCCAGTTTGAACTCTTCAGGCAATCAGAAAATGTGAGCTGTCTTGGAAACACAAAGATCATAATATTTTGAGTCACAAACTTTTATAGGAACCTGAAGCATTAACATATGCAAACAGCTTGTCCGTATTTTATATAAAGTGCAAGAATGTTGTAGGCAGATGAGGATGGTCAGTATGTTTTTTGGTGATTGCCAGGGTGGAGGAAGGCAAAATAGACCAATTTTCATCAACATTATAATTTTGTTCCTGGGTTAATGTGTTCCAGAATTTTATGATTGAGACACAGCCTTCCTGAGTGCCCGATTTTTTTCCCCTATAACCATTTATATCTCATTTTATTATGCCTTGTCTGTTGGGAATGCCAAAGTCATCCTTCCAAAAGTACAGTCAGTTGGGTTGACTCATTTGTTCATCAGAACAATAGCTATATTGTATTGAGTACTAAGTGCCAAGTGTTCAGCCTCAGTTTCTCATCTGTGAAATGGGGATACTAATAACTACCTTATGGGTTGTGTGCCAATCACTTTGTTGTGTCAGTGAAGAAATAATTGTTGAGTAACTGGTGGCCACTATTGTAGTTAGTTACTCCTGTCTGAGTATTATGCCCCAGTTTCGAGCTGCAGGCTAGACTTTGGTGACCAGAGAGCTGCTGTTCCTTCCTCCATCTCTGCTGAAAACTCCTTTCTTCTTCTGCATTCTGCTGGTGCTCGTTGCTCTGCTCTCCCATTTTCACAAGCTCACTGCTGATCATTGTTGTTCTTGCTCCTTCCCTTTCTTCCTTCTTTTGTGTGTTCTCTTCTTATGTGTAAGAATCTCGAGCTCGCCATCTTCTGGGGGAAGAATCAGAAGTTTCATCTGTTTTAGGGTTCTGGGTGTCGTATTCAGCCCAGCCATGAGTATTTTGGGGCTTTCTGGCCTGGGATCAAGCTGTGATTGTTCTGTGCCCACCAGGCCACAGGAATTGCTGCTCCACAGTCATCCACGCTTTCTCTGGTGCCCTAGTTCTTGGATGGGGATTCATTCCAGAAATGTCCCAGAAGCTGTCTCTGGCGAGTAAAAATCAGAGTATCAGTTTTCCTGGTTTTTATTTACGTGAAGTAATTTGGAATTCTGCTTGCACAAATTCACTTGAGATCATCTAAAGATTAAACTTATTGTGTGCTGTCTGCATTTCCCTGTAGCTTCCTTTTTTCTGTTTTTAATGGGCATAGCATGAGCATGTTCAGAATGATAACACCGGAAACCTCACCGTAATTAAATACATGTGCTGCTTCAGTTCTACAAAAGTCCCGGGTGTGTTTCTAATCTCCGCTGTACACAGAGATTTTTTAAAGATAAGAACAAAAGATATAAATGATTTTTAAAAAATCCGATCCAAATACGTCATTATACAGATGAATGCTGTGGTGTTGTACTGAACCAGCAAAGTCAAATCATGTTTCATAGGAACAGTTTCAGGTTCCCCTGTGTCTGCTTTGACACCTCCATTTAAGACATCATGAAACGAAAACCTAGTTGACTACAGAACTGCGTTTTCAGAGTGTATTCTTATAGCCATATGCCTGGCATTTACCATTAAATATTATTTAAAAACTCAGTGCTAAAAACTTCATGATTTTTAATCAGAAGATATGTTTCCCTGGTTCCCTTACAGTATATTCATTTTGCTGTAGTGAAGGGTTAATAAGTCACTCAACCAAAATTAATAAATTCAAGGTCTCTGCATAACATAATAGCATTTTTTAACAACTTGCTGCAGGTTGGGCAGTGTTTGAAGTATCTGAAGGCCTTATGTGGATTATTTTATGTCATCCTTCAATACCTCCTGGAGGTAAGTACTATTGTTATCCCTAACATGGGCAGAGAATCAAGCCTTACTAAGGTAAAGTAACACGCCCATGGCCACACATGCTGTGAATAATTGTGTCCAGTTCTAAAGCCAATGGCCTTAGCAGATACTCTATGCTGCTATGGGTCTTAAACTATATTCAGAATAAGAATCAATTGGGGAATTTGATTAATATGAAGATTCCTGGGCTCTACTATAAGGTTAAGTTAGTAAATCTATAGGTACAGCCCAGAAATCTGCGTTTTTAACAAGCCCCCTCCCTGATGATATTAAGTTGATTCAGGGACATATCTTTGAGAAATATTTCTATACTGTCCCCAGAGTATTTTTTATCCTCAATAGGACTGAGGACTTTAGGGAAACACAGAGACCCTTAGACAAGCTTAATCCCTGCATGTGCTAATGACTGTAAGCCATCAGGGGCAGAGAGGGCTCGGTAGTCTCACGAGGTGAGCTGGAGGACATGGCCAAGCCCTAAATCCACCCTATTCATAATGCCATATGAAATGGGAAGGCAACTTCTACTTTGAAATTTAAATTCATGAGAAGTAGTAGTATTTGAGCTTAATAAGTCACATCATCCTATATGTTTTCTTAAGCAACATTTATTACTTGCTATAATAATTTCTGTTAACTTCCTGTTGCTGAAAGATATTCCACAAAAATATAGAATTTTCCAGGAAAGTGTGTGTTCTTTCTGAGTAATGACGGAAAACAGAAATAGTAAAAATTTTTTTGTCCTTTTAAATGACCAGACGAAACCCTCAAACTAATGATTCATAAACATTCTTCATCTTCAGTTTAGTCCACTTTGTTCTTCAGACCTGGTAGTTTTGAATAGTTGCCATCATATAAAAAAGAGAGTTAGCTCTCTGGTGATGATCCAGAAGGTTTTGGCTTAGATTTATACATAGCTGTAGCTGAATTACTCATTGTTTATTAAATGTTTTAACCATTAGAAGCTTTGTTTTTGGGCCTCATTAGAGTGTTTAATAACAACAGTAATAACATTTCTTCATACTGTGATATAAGTCAAGAAACTACAAATGCGGTGCTAGCCTTTCAGAGTACCGTAATTTTTACTTTTAGTTATACCCTCAGGAACCGTGAATGCTTTGTGATGTTCTTGGACGTTCAGACAGTGAGGCTCCGTCTTCTGTGCCCTAACTTGCTTCCCTCCAGGGAGGCCCTCCGCCTGGAGAGAGCCCAGACTGACTTAGCAAGATTCCAGTAAGACGCCAGAGCTTTCCTGCTGCTCAGTCCACTGCCTCCTCAGGGGTTCCTGTTGACCAGCCACTGCAGTTGAAAGTGCTGGAAGGCTTTGGTTCTTCTGTGGTCTGGAAATACGTGAAGGGCTAGTACACAACAGGCTCCAGTTTGCTACTCGTTCGTGTCTGGCTCTCAGCTCAGCCAGTTTTCTAGCAGCACGTGCAGTGACAGTAGACCCACAGCTGTGTGTTTTTTATGCCTGCCTTGGCTGCAAGTGGGGGTAACATGTCACTTGGTGTATCAGTTTGCTAGGGTGCCGTAACAAAGTACCACAGACATAGACTGGGGGACTTAAACAACAGAAATGGGTTTTCTCATGGTTCTGGAATCTAGAAGTCCATGGTGATGGTGCCAGCAGGGTTGGCTTTAATCTCAGGCCTCTCTCCTCAGCTTGTAGTTGACTGTCTTGTCCCTTTGTCTTCACATGGTCTTTCTTCTGTGCCTGTCTTTGTCCTAATCACCTCTTATATAAGGACACCAGTCATAGGGCCTACCCCAGCGACTTCATTTAACCTTAATTAATTCTGTAAAGGCCCCATCTCCAAGTACAGTCAATTCTGAGGTACTGTGGGGTAGGATATCAACACATGAATTTGGGGGATGGAGGACACAGTGCAGCCCCTAACAGTAGGAAAACAGCTCCTAGACGGAGGGAAACCAAGGGCAGGGGCGAGTGCTATGGTAACGAACAGTGGCTTTCATGCTCGGGAACCCTTTTGTGTTGGCTTCACAAGATTGATTTCTTTTGGTAGCATATGCTCAGTAGTGCTTTATGGAAGACTTACTATAAGGACCGAGCCTATGTCGTCATCGATAATAGTGACAGCTACCACTTGGTAGCTGTTACTGTCTGTGTGTACCAGACCCTTTTCATGTTGACTGTGGTCCTCAAGAGGAGGAGGATGGCACTGGTAGATCCATTTTACAGATGAGAAGACTGAAATTCAAAGAAATGGCTTTTCTCAGTTTACGCGACTACCAACTGAGATTCAAATCCAGCTCTCCAAAGCTCGTCCTAGTTTTACTACACTGTGCGGTCTCTCCATCACACCTTTATTTGTGGAAAGAGTGTAGAACTTGGAGGTGGAAGATGAGGTTATTACCTTGGCTTAACCCCCAAAGTTTGACTACCTTGGGGAATATTTAACTCTGAACTTTAGTTTCTTGATCGATCAAGTGGTATTGGTATTAATATCTTTTATCACTGAAGGTATAGGCATCAGTGAATGTATATTTTGGGTTTGATTGTATTATACTTAGGGGCATTGCAGCATCAAAATGAATTTTTAAGGCCAAATTGACATTCTGGCTGTTTATTTCTTTTTATGATTATTATTAAACTTATATTAATTATAGAATTCAGTTAAGTTACATATAATCATATAGTTGAATGTCAAAAAAAATTCAGGTTACTTGAATTCCCACTTTATGATTTACTACTTTTGTGATTGCTAACCTCTGAGCCTCCTTTGGCCCCTGTGGGTGTTGCAGTAAGGAGATTTTAAACTTTAGAAAATGAAATATTCCAACAAAATTTGGTGCCACACAGGCAATTGGACTGCAAACCGTTTTAACATTAGGACTGGCTCTCTCCTTTTAAGCCAGTGTTTTCTAGTTGCCCACCACGTAGCTTGATGCCCTTGGCATTCCTAATAAAGGGAAAGAAAAATGGTGGTCTCCACTGCCTCTCTTCTTACTTTGCTGAAGTCAGGCCTTGCCATCCGTGGAGTTGGTATGATCCATTTCTGCTGTGATCCTGATGATGGTGCTGCAAGTTTAGCTTCTTCCATCTCTCTCCTGGATTTAGTAATTTTTAGTCATAGAATCTGGTTTGCCAGAGGAAGCAAAGTTTGATTTTTTTTTTTTAGATGGAGAAACATTGTATGTTTTAAATTCTACCCATGATGGGAGGTGTATGTTTTATATACCACATGAAGGTCAAAGTATTAAGACTTTTATTCCTCTTTTATTTGGCAAGAGGACAAAACAGAAAAGCCCTGTAGTAGCATCCTGACCTTGTTAGGTGGCTGGGGCTTTTCTCACTGATGCTTTGCCTTCACCTTCTTCTTTCTTCCTTAGATGTGCGTCTACAGACAGAGGTCACATCTTCCTTAGCCTAGTGAGTTCACTGGAACTTCTTTGCTAAATTCTTTACCCTACTTTTGTTATATAAGATACAGGTTTAATTTTTGGAAAAAGAATTCTAGGTTATAGAGTCTTTTTTATTTGCAAAAATTCATCTTCTGTTAGAAACATTGGTTTATTTTTGTTTGCCAGAGACCTAATTCTTCCTCTTTCCTTATGGACTCACTGTTGGTAGTCAGTGGTCTTATCTTTCTTTCCCTCACTGCGTGGGAATGAATGGCCAAGCCCTGGGATTGCTCCCAGACATCACTTCCCCAAGAGGGATTTATTTTATGAGTCATTTGGAACTAATGATTTCAAAAACAAAACAAGACAATACGTAGTTTTTTAAAATAAAGCTTTTATTTATGTATAACATGTAGAGAAAATATGTACATTACATGTGTACAATTTGATGAATTTTCTCAAAGTAAATATACCCATCTAACCAGCACCCATATTAAGAATGAGATTATTATTCCAGAAGCCCCTACACCTCCTTCAACTCAGTGCCTCTTCCCAGAGATAACCACTGTCCTGAGCTCTAACACTATACATGAGTCTGGCCTGTCTTTGAACATTATATAAATGTCATCCTACAGTGTGTTCTGTTGTGTCTTGCTTCATTTACCAGACACTGTGAGAATGATTCTTGTGTGTAGCAATAGTTTATTCTTTCTCACTTCTGTGTAATTATCCCATTATATTTTAGTTTCCTATTGCTGTTGTAACAAATAATCTCAAATTTATTGGCTTAAAATGGCACAAATTAATTATTTTATAGTTCTGGAGGTCAGAAGTCCAAAATCACTGGGCTAAAACCAAGGTATTGGCAGGGCTCATTCCTTTGTAGGCTCTCAGGGGAGAATCTGTTTCCTTGTCTTTTCTGGCTTTGGTGGCTGCCTGTGGCCCTTGCCATGCGGCCTCTTTCTCCATCCTCGAAGCACATCACTCTAGTATTTGCTTTTTCATATCACCTTCTCTTCTTCTGTCATCAAATCTATCTGCTTCCTCCTTATAAAGACACTTGTGGTTATATTTAGGGCCTGCCTGGATAATCCAGGATAATCTCCCCATCTCAAGATTCTTAATTTAATCGTATCCGCAAAGTCCGTTTCGCCGTGTAAGGTAATATTCACAGGTTTAGGAGATTAGGATGTGGATATGTTGGGGGCCGGGGCGCACATTTTTCAGCTTACCAAATAAAGGGGAAGAAAAATACTGGTCTCCAGTAAATGAGGAGACTATCATTTACTTACCCATTCTACTGTCAATGGATTTTCAGTTTGGAGCTATTATGAATCATGCTGCCATGAGTACTCTCGTGCATGTGACTATTATACACATTCTCACATGTGCATGTACACACTTCTTCTGTGTGTGTCTGTGTAGGAACCATTTAGTTCAGCCTTAGAATGTTAATGCCAGACAGTATTCCGAAGTGGTTATACCAACTTGTGCCCCAGCTAGTAGTGCATAAGGGTGCCAGATGTCTTTTATGAAGAATAGAGCATAGTATGGCAGTTTTGTTCCAGAATTAAGCCCATTGATAGCCCCCACTTTAGACCCTTTGTATATAATCCAGGATTTTCCAAAGTGTATTTATGTGAACAGGAATCCCGAGAGATACTGTAGGAGAAAAGGCGGCTTTTATTAAATGAATTAGGGAAATACTGGATCCTTCTGGGAGACTCACACTGCAGATAACACGTTAAAGGTCGTAAACCTGTTTAGCTTTACCTTTGTTCGCCTATGTCTCTCAATTGGATTTAACTTTGACTCAGTTTCCCTCTTGTGATGTCTAAAAGGAATAGAATTCCAAGGAATACCCTTTGAAAATTCTGAAATAAACTATATAATTCAGGATGTTCTTTGATGAAAAAGTAATGAGAAATTATTTTCCTTTTAGAAGAAAACCCTAGAATGTCTTTGAGTATTATCTCCATAATGTAAGATCTATTTATAGAGAGTAAAACTATCAAAAATAGGTTGAATTTGCTTTTATTTAGTTTTCTTTTACTGAGGCCTATACTTCTGGGAAAATCGATTTGCAATACTGTAATATTTTGCACCAAGGACCCCGATATGAAAAATAATTTCTACTGAGAACGGTGTTGGTGGGATTTATCAAAAAATGTTTGTTTCAGTGTCTTTTTTTTTCTCTTCATCTCAGTATTTCCACACAGTCCCCTACCCCTACCTACCTTTTTTTACTTCTCTAAGCTAGCATGTAACAGAGAGAGAATTCTGCTTATTTCTTCTTTAGGTTTCTGGGTATTTTTTTTAAATTCTTATTTGTGTCGCCGATGGCTCTACTTGTACCATCACAAAGGTCAAGATCCCTCCTCTGGGACACACAGCCAACCCAGTAGTAGCTGCCCAGCTCTCCAGCCTCAAGCAGCCCTGCACCTTTCCTGGGTCACGCATTCATCTGCCTGTGATGGTCTAGGGAGGAGAGGCTGAGACTGATGGGACCATGGAATATGAGCAGGAGGAGCACTGAGAGTGGCTGAAATTTAGCTTGGAAGTTGTTATAGCCAGCGTATGTATATCCCTGAACATTCTCTCCATAATCACTTCATCCTTCTGCCTTGGGACATATTGAGTATTAAGCTAGACATGATGTAGATACATTCCTCAAATATTTTACACTATGAAGTTTGGGATTGCTTACCCTCTTCCATTTCCTTTGAATTTCTTCATCCATTGAATCAAGATCTTCACGAGAACTTTTTTTTTGTTTTATTTTTCCATTAGTTATTGCATACTTTTTATTATCATGGAAGAAATGGCTGCCTTGTGGGTATGTTGTGATGCTTTTATTAGTAGACTAGTTGTCAGTATTTGTCTCTTCCCACAGTGGCTGGTGAGACCAGTGGAGAATTAGAACTGAGGTTCTAATCTGAGTTTGGTGATCTCAGTTTTAGATTTAGAAATGGGGCCTGGACCAGATGGTCTCTTAAGTTACTTTTTCCTTAATGGTCTAGTTCTCTGTCTGTAATGATGGTAATTGTAGTAGCTGAAATTTATTGCCATGTGCCTGATAAACTTTTATAAATGCCTTCTAGATAGCAACTCATTTAATCATTACGATAATCTCACGAGGAAGGAACTTCTGTATTTCCATTTTACAGGTAGGAAAAGTTGAGGCACAGAGCTTTAAGATCGCTCTGCTGGTAAGTGAAGGAGCCAGCATTCACAGGCAGGCTGACCCCAAGTCTCTGTTCTTTATCTTCCTGCTAGACTGCCTCTCTGGCTACTCAGCTGACTCATGCCAGTTGCCCTTTATTATAGTCTCCAGTCTTTTTCAACTCCTCGGTGTGCGTGAAGATGCGTGAATCAGGTGCATTGCTGGTTGCAGATGGGTGTGTCCCTGGTGGCCTGGGAGACTCCCTGAGCTGCCAGTCCCTGCCTGTGCACCAGGCACAGGTGGGATGATTGGAATCGTCCACTAGGTTTTGGTATTTTCTCCTTAGAGAACACAAGTAGAGTTCTTTGACTTTAAAAATCCAGGAACTGAGAAGAATGGACCTCTCATTTAAGAAGATAGCATTACCTCTCTCTTGGTGTGCCAGTGTCTGGCTCAGTCCTGGATTAATCCTGTAGCACAGTGATGAGAGTCTTTGTCTCCTCTCTCGTTCTGGATCTTGTGCTTGTCCTTGGCATTCCCTTCCACTGGCAAATCCTATTTCTCCACTGCAAGCGAATATTTAGATACAATGCCCAGAACTTTCTGCCATTGCTCCTTCTGCTGCTGCTGCTCTTTGCCTTTTTTAAACATCTCACTTTTTAAATGGTGCATTCTTTCCTTGCCACGCACTGAGTGAGAGCCTCTGCTCATATGTGGTCACTGGAGGTGCACGTTTGTCCATCTGCTGTACTTTATGGTGGGGGTTCTACCCGCGTCTCTGCTGGGCTTGTTTTGTCTTCTGCTCCACTAAAAGGTTAGCTTCTCTAGTCTATGTTCTCTCCTTCCACTGGTGTTTGAATCTGTTTCCTCCATCTAAGGACAGGCCTTTATCACACTGGTCCTCAAAGTCAACAAACATGGGTGTATGTTACCCTGGGGAACATGACTTTCCAGGAGGTACGGGGCCCATGGAGAGTTATAAGGAAACTATTTCAGATCTTCAGCTTCCCTGTATACTCTTTCCCCAAATGGATCTGCCCAGGATCACACTTGTACTAATGGGTTGCCTGGTTTTAACTCTCCCAAATCTTATCATGGTGTATAGTGACAGGAAGTAACCCCGACTCCCCAGGGTGCCAGACAAAGGGACCATCACAATATCGGTGATGTTGACAAGGGGAATGAATTTGATATCTTAGAGATTAATCCTTTTGCAAATCAAGTGTCTTCCAATTTTTTTAAACAAAATTGAAGATGACCCTAAACAGTTTGTCAAAGAATGGTGATTATCATATAAGTTTGTTTAATTATCTATGATTTTGGGGGGCATAAATCTCAGAAGTTGGAAGAATTAATTGCTATAACAACACTTCTTTCGTTTCCATCGATTTATTTACGTGAACAAGGTTTCTACTTTATATTTCTAATACCAAAAAATGGAATAGAATCACTATTGAAACATTTCATATTCCGGCAATAGAAAAAAACCTTTATGATACTTGAACCAATTGGGAAAGAAAAAAATCCCATCCATCTAGTTGAGAAATGCATTTCCAATAAAAATTTGCTTTTATGCTTAATTTAATTTTTAATTACTATAAAATTATACATTTGTTCTGTCAAGTTGCATTCTACTAATAGTTTTATTGATAATTTAATCCAGGTGAAATTTTTAACAATTAGAACCTAGAACCATTTAGTCACAGGAAATAAATAAAGTTTAATTTTTGTAACTTTGCAGAATAAATATCACTGTGATCAATAAAAATCTTTAAAGCATAAAAGTATTATTCCATTTGTGTAAAATTCTGTGAGAAATGGAATGGAAACACAAGTTTAAGGAGAAAAGGAACTATAAAAATGGGAGCGTGAAAGGAAAGGTGGGTCATGTATTTTTTATGTGGACAATGGGTATCAAATCATTGGTATTTAAATAACAATGGATGTATTCAAAAGCTTGAATAAAAGCAGTTACATTTCAAAATGTCAGTATTTACAAAATGCCAGAAATTAGATACCATTCCATTATTTAAACATAGGATGACCTATTTTAGATGTTAAATTTAAATTGCATTGGGGTATATATTGTATGTCAAAGCTCTTTGGATGAATTTGGAAGCAAAAATGTTCTGTAGCCAACTTGTCGAGGGCATTGACCTGGGCAAGTAGGGCTTATGACATCCCTGGTTCTGCTTTTCTGGCCATCACCTTGACCCCATTAACAGGGTAGTGGAGTCCCACGACCAGAACTGATGTCTCCTTTGTCAGTTATATCTGGCTCTTCTGTTTTGACTCAATTCCCAATAAGTCACTGTTGATTCACCAAACACCTGGCTGCTAGTGTGCTAAGCGTGGGTCTCACAGATGAGTACAGAATTTTCCCGCAAGCTCATTCTGTGGGGGAACACTGGCCATTCTGATCTCAGGTAATGAACAGGAAGCTGGAGAGAAGCAGGGGTTTCCATCGTGAAGAGGAGGATTTCCTGGAGGAGTCCTGGATGATGGGGACCCAGGATTGGCCCAGGACTATTTAGCTGGGTGAGGGAGGAGGCTACTCTATTCTCTGGTTTGGAGGATGGAGAGGAAGGATTCATTTCTGGTAAAAATGCTGCTATTAACATAGAAAGATAGCCAACATTCTTCCACTGGGGGGCGGGGGGGATGCCTACTTCTGTGATCTTTTAAACATTTCTTCTGTAAATAATTTTCATTAGGCAAAGGCCAAAGTGGATATTTTAAATACTATAAACAGTAGCTATTCCCATATCCACAAAGAAAAGGCTCCTTTGGCACTTTTAGTTTTGACTGTTTTCTAGCAAATTGTGGGTGGGTAGCCGCATATCCAGTGCATTAATTTTGACATCTGATCACACCCAGTGCAACCTCAGCCAAGCAGTCTCTTGGGATTACAAAGGGCATGGAGTTAAATTTCCCAAGTTGGAAAAAGGCTTTTAGAAATGAATTTCTCTCTCCACTGTGAGTGACTTTGCTACTATTTCCCTGGGGAGGTTGCTAGGCATTTAATAGATCTCCATGTTAGGAAAATAAATTCTTCCTAGAATTTTAGCCTAAGGTGTTCCCCCCCTTGGTCCCAGTTTTGTACTGTGGAGGCTGCATCTGATCTCCTTTATGTTCATATTTATAAAACGTTTTTAGATGACTTGCTCTTCCTGTTATCCTTCGGATAGTCCCAGGTATTAGTTGTCTTAGTCATTCCCAGTTAGGCATAGATAGTCCTGCTAAACTGCCTGAGGGAAGGAAGGAGGCCGTGGGACCGCTGGGTCCAAGCCCGGTTCCCACTGCCTCCCCACAGCTGCTAGCCTTCCTCCATCCCTGAACTCTCGCTGGGACAGGAGGGGACTGCATTTCAGCTGTGACAATGTTTTGTTGCTCTTGGCCACTGCACAGCAGCTCACATCCTGTGTGCTTTAAAAAAAATGTCCTGCTTTCAAAGACCCTTTTCAGAGTCCATGGGGTGAGATGCACAGAAACAGACTATATATATTTAAAACCAGTGTTTTGTTAGCTTTGCTAAGGAAATAAAGCATAAGCAAAATGAAAGGGGCTATATTTGAAGGAATCATTTTTTGAAAGCACCCTTTAAAGCTTGTCTTCAAGTACAAGTTACTGAACTATTATGTCGTCTTGCTCATTAAATCAGACACATAGCCTCTTCTGCATGCTGTATCTTGTTAGTTTAGTAGAGGCCTTTTTCAGTGAAGGCTCTTTTGGTATGTGAAGCTGGGACCACTTCAAGCACTCAGCAGAGGCCTACGAGAGAGAGTGGGTATGGCCAGCTCAGTGTGTGGAGGTGTGTACCTCAGCACCCCCCAGCACCTGTCGCTGTCATGGTACAAACAAGGCTGCTGGGTCTCCCAGGTGGCCCTCTTCAGAGAAAGGGCCTGAGGGCTTGGTGGACAGCCTTGAAAATATTTATTACAGGGTTGCGTGTGTTTGAAAATAATAAAACTGAGTTGTTTAAAAAAAAATACCACTATTTGAGTTTTTTACCGATGCCTAATCTCCCCAAGTTTATCTGGACGTGCCCTGTCACTGCGATGCTTGGCCGTCGTCCTTGTATCTTCTTCCTCATTCGTATCCTGCATTGGGGGTCTCGTTCCCTTGTGGTTGCTCTCTATGCTGTTTAGCGTCTCTTCTGTGCCTCTTGAGTTCCAGGCTAGTTCTTCAGTACAGTTTGCACTTTTAGAGTGACCTGGTGTCATTCTTAGTGATGCCTTTGCATGTCCATGTGCTTAAACTGTCTACACTGGTCTTCTTTTGGTCCTCAACACCAAGTAGAGTTATATACTAGCATTAACTAAGAAACATCTGATTTCTGAAATTCTCTAGAGGAGAAGCAGCAGATCTTTCCAATGCAGAACGGTTGGGGTGAGTGAGGGAAGTGAACTGCGTGTGTTTGGGAATGATTTTCCTTTTGGAGGCTAAGAATCCAACTGCAGTAGACAGCGGGAGGCTGCCTTGCTCTAGGGCCAACCACTCCCAAGAAGGCACCACCTTGGCTACTTCCTTTTGCTCGATTTTTAAAAGCTTTCTCAAACCTAAGGGTTATGAGAAAGTGTGTGACTAATTCTTTTTGGAGGAACTATAAATTAATTTGATTCCTAGTGAGTTGTCTTCCCAGTGGGAAATCTCGGTGAAATAAAGCTGGGAAAGAGAAATATGAGTTTTCAAAGTTTCTTCCTTAAGTTGAAAAATTTCCTATTTGTAAACTATCAGCTGGGTAAACATTAAGATCAAATGTTTAATGGGTTATGCATTGTCCTACATTGTTTACAAAATGAGATGAAGTAAAGTATTTTTATCCCATTGTTCAGCGTTTTACAGATTTACTTTTCTTAATTCATTGAAATCTGGGCAAACACCAAGATCTACATTGTTAAAACAAAATGTAATTAAACCAGACTTTTTTTTTTCCTTAAAGTATTTGTGTTTTGTGTTATATTTCAGAAAGATTTATAATTAACTTGTCTGAATTTACACTCGAATTTTCAAGCAAGTTGTCTGTGTCATTGGTCCATTGCCTCCCTTGAAGACAGGGAGGAGTTACCTTTATAGAGAGTAAATATCAGTGGTAGGAACAGATAGTCCTGTTTAAATGTAATAATAGTAATACTAATATAGCAGCTAACATTTATGGAACACTTGTGTTTCTGAGGTTAGTGGGAAGGCCTTTGGTAGTTTATTGTGAAATAGGATCCCAGATGTTGACTAGTGATAGATACTGTATGATGAGAGTTGACTAAAACTTTTATGAGGAATGATTTAAATTTTTTTTCAAATGAGGTTTTGGCATCTAATGATATCATATTATAGCTGTATATGATTTGATAATTGTGTCAGAATTTTTAACTTACGTTTATAAATAAGGTAGATTTATACTGTACTATTTGTTTTTGAAGCTTTGGTACCAAGGTTATGCTGACTTTTATAAAATGAAATGGGAAGCTTTTCTTGATTTTTCTATACTATGTAACATTTTCAATTGCACAAAAAGTCTGTTTTTTGAAGGTTGATAGTGTTTCTCTGTAAATCATTGTCAACATTGTCTGTTTCCATAGAGTTATTGAATTGTTCAGAGTTTACCTCTTCAGTCAATTTTGATAATTTATATTTCCTTAGGAATCATTTCTTTCACCCAGTGTTTCATAACTTTCAGCATAAATTGTATATCTTCCCTTATACTTGTATTAAATCTCCTTTGTCTCTTTGGCTATATCCATTTTCTTATTTCCGATGCAGGGTAATTGTATTTTCTCTCCTTCTTGATGAGCTTTGCAAGAGGTTTGTATATTTTATTGATCTTTTCAAAGAACCAGCTGTTCTACTGTTTATATTCTAATCCTTTAATTTCTGCTTTTATCTTTTCAATGATTCCTTTTGTCTCCCTGAGGTTTATTTGGTAGGGGTTGTTTTTTCAGCTTGTCGAGAAATAATTTAATATTTCATCTTTTTTAGTAATTTTTAAGGTGACTTTTTCACCTTTTTTGCCTTTTGTGAAGGTGACTTTTTCTCATTTTCTCTCTCCTCAAACTTTAAGCATCTCTCCTTCCATCTTCACTCTTAGCCGATGAACTGCATTCCTGCACTGGTGAGAAAATCGAAGCAGCCAGGAGAGACTCCCCAACCTCATTTCCCTACTACCAGCCTCCCTGCTCCCATCCTCTGTCTTCCTGCTTGTCGTCCTAGGTAACTATTCATGCTCCTACCTGGAGCCAGTCCCTTCATGTGTTCCCCTATCCTGTCTCCTCTTGCCTAGTCAAAGGAAACCTCCCAGCAGTTCTCCCTGCCTCTCATGTTATGCGGATCCTGGATCATACATGTCTGCTCACAAGTGTGCTGTTACAGCTCCGTCTTCCCTTGACCTTCTCTTGTTCTCCCTTTACCGCCAGATGCCTACAATTTCATTGCCCTGTACAGTCAAATTTCAGAGTAGAAATAACTTCACTCTCTCAAATTCATCTTCTCCCACTCTTGAACCTGTTCTGTAAGCTTTCATCCTCATACTCCATAGAGACTACTCTAGTCAAGGTTTCCAGTGACTGACCTCCACTTGTCATTGAACTACAATGGTCAGTTCTCAGACCTCATCTTACATGACATAGTGCTCACTCTTTTGTCACGTGTGGTCCTTATTTGGTCCCCAGGACACCTCACACTCATGGTTTTCTTCCTGCCTCGCTGGTTGTTCCTTCCCACTCTCCTTTGCTGGCTCTTCCTTTTCTCCCTGGCCTCTTAATGTCAGAGTTATCAGAAGGTGGTCTCAGTCCTCCTCTCAGGTCTGTTTTTACCCTATCCTTTGTGATCTTATCCAGTACAATGGCTACCACCTGTATACTCAAGGCCCCCAAATTCATACCTCTAGCCCTGACCTGTCTCCCAAACTCCAGACAAGCATACCCAGTTGCCTACTCAATATCTCTACTTGAATGCCTAGTAGGTATCTCCATCTTAATGCATCCCAAATGGAACTTCTCATCTGCATCCCTGTCTTGTTCCACTGAACTTGTCCATCCCAGTAAATTCCCGCTTCATCTTGCCCAGGCTATGTTGAAATCATCCTTCACTGTTTATTCTCCTATACTCCGTACCCAAGCCACTGGACAGCTCTCTCAGCTTACTCTCAAGTATGTCCAGAATCTGGTCCCTTCTCACCTTCTGCTCTGCTACTGCCCTGGTCCACATCATAGTCATCTCTCATTGCAAGTACCACTGTGGTCTCCGGAGTGGCCTCCCTGCTTCCATCACTGCTCCCAGCTCCCATGGTCTGTGCTCACCATAGCAGCCGGAGTGAACTTCTCCAAGTGTCAGCCAGATCACTCTTCTGCTCAACGCTCCACAGTTGCTCGCTGTTGCACTCAGAGTAAAAGCCAAAATCCTCACACATGGCTTGGTCCCTGATTGTCCTCAGACCTTCCCAATTCCTACTTTTCCCTCCCTCTGTCCATTCCAACCATGTGGCTTCCTTGTTTGCTGCACATGACAGACATGCTGTCGCCTCATGGCTGTTTCAAGCCTCTGTCTGGAAATTCTTCGTCCAGTTATCCAGGAGGCTAATTCCCTCAGCCCTTTTAAATCTTCACTAAATGTCATCTTCTCCATGGGGCCTACAGTGACCTCCCTATGAAGCTGTAGACCTTCTCTAACTCCCAACCCCGTTTACCTGGCTTTAGTTTTCCTTTTTTATAGAGTATTTTTAATTGTCTATCAAATTATGTGTTTATTTATTGTCTGCCTACATCATTAAAATTGTAAATTCCAAGCTGGCAGGGATCTTTGTCTCTGTTTTTCACTAAGCTGTCCCAAGTACATAGAACAGTGCCTGGCACATTGAGGAAACTTAATGAATATTTGTCAAATAAATGAGTGAATTAAGGCTATGATTTTGCTGTGCGAAATACTGGCTACAGCTCATAAAATTTTATGTCCAGTATCCTCATTGTGCTGAGTTTCTAACTAGTTTTTTGGGATTTGTAATCCTTTTCTGAGTGGAGGGAGATGACTGGTTAGGGGGGTGATCACAGTTGCACAGTGGTTGGGAGCGGGTGGTATCTGGGGAGAGACGCCCTCCTTGCTTCCCATCGGAGTCTGAGGTGGAGAATGGGACAGCTGCCAAATATTTAGTTGAAAGGGATGTCTCTGTGTCAGGGCAGTGGTAGAATTATGAAGCAGCTTCCCACCATTTTAAATAAAACCTATTAATGAAGTGAAGCGAGGATATGTTATGAGCAGAAGCATGGGTATATTTCTGCCTTTTCGTCACAGTGGGGTAATTTGCGTTTTCAGCAGCCCTCGTTTTTGGAGGTAATATCAGTATTCTTCTCTAATTCTTTAGGGACACTTTAGTGAGCGATTGGGAGAAGCAGCACTAGGAACTTAGATGGAGATGCCATTTTTAATCAGAAATCTGTGATTTCTGAGATGCAAGTTTTTGGAAGCTCTTGTCTAATGTTAGTTGACCTTCTCTAAGTCCTAAAAGATTCTTATTTCTGTTGATTATTCAGTTGATTCTTCTTCAACACAATGAGATCTATTGTAAATTCTTGACTGTTACCCTCCTATTAAGCCTGATTTATTAAATGTCATGAGAAGCAGCTACAATCGCTAAAAGAAGGTTTAGCTATGGAACTGCCGACTTGGCCCTTTCACAGGACTTCCTTCTAGAATTTTTTAATGATGGTATTAAACCTGATTGATAAGAAAATTGCTAATACTTTATTTTTGGTGTCATACAGAGATATGAAGAATTTGATATATTAAGAGAAAGCACTTTTTCCCTAATGAAAAATTTGAGCTTTTATTTTGGCTTTGTGAATGCAGGATAATGGAAATCTTTGGAGATACCACTTGTGTGCTTTTTCCGGGAGTGATCTCAAATTGATTGCCTTTTACTTTCTATTCAGAGATTATTGCATAGTATTTTTCTAACTTAACCAGATCACTTAAAAGGAAACACCAAGTTACTTAAAACCAAATCACATTTTTATTAAAAGTTACACTTTATGAAGCTGACTTCTTGGTTTGTCTCTTTTTTTGTAACAAACCCTTTTTTTGGTGATGGCGAAATTTACAAATAGGCAAATTCTCCCCTAAGCAGTTGCCGGGACAACTAACCCTGCTACCCTCATCCCTCTTTGTCAAATACACGGCCAGGATATTTCTGGGATGGTGGCCTGAAGAAAAAGGGAAATATTTTAAAAGTTTGATTCAAAGATATAAAATATAAAACTGCCACTTTTAGTGGAATTCTCATTTTATTGCCAAGCAAACCTGGTGGGTTGCACATTGGCCTCCTTCACTAAAGTAGGTATTAATTTTCTTCCTAGCAGAGGAGAGGACTTTGTTCACTCTGTTCTCTAGTCTCTTTCCTTTTGCAACAGTTACAACTATATTTGATTCATGATATTTTGTTTATAAGTTGTTGATTTAGAAATATACTTGTAAGGTGTGGGGCATAGAGAAACACAGGGCAGGCAGGGGTTTGTGTATTGACCTGTCAACTCTGGTTAACTGAAATGTCACAGAGCACGTTTTAAACTCAAACATGTAAATTATCCAGGTGGGATTCTGGCCATTTATGATGAGTTATGGTTTCGGGTTTGGGTCATTCTTGCCTTAACTTAGTAAATGGAGAGTGTACTTATGTATTATGAAACGTAGAACCCTTTTCAATAGTGCTATAGTCATGCGGTTGCTTAATGACAGGTATTTACTGAGAAATGTGTTGTTAGGCACTTTCATTCTTGTGTAAACATCATACGGGGTACTTTCACAGACCTAGATGGTAGGTGTGTGGTACTACACACCTAGGCTATATAGTATAGCCTACGGCTCTTAGGCGACAAACCTGTACAGCATGTGACTGTACTGAATACTGCAAGCAATTGTAACACAATGGTAAATATTTGTGTATCTAAACATAGAAAAGGTACAATAAAAATATAATTTTGTGGGACAAGTGTCATATGTTATGAGGTCTGTGGTTGATCAAAACATCCTTTTGCAGCACTTACTGTATCTTAAATGGTCCTAGAATGCGAGGTCATTTATACTGGTGAGTCTTTTTTAGAATTTTTGCTTCAGGAATATTAATAGTTGACGTCTTCAAATCTTGGGTTCCCTCTATAGGCCATAACCATCCATTTGTTTTTCTTTGGACGCTCCATTCTTTTCTTTTTGAGTACACTCAAAAAAACACTCCTTATTTTTAAGCTAAGTTTGCTTCATTCTTCACAAAATATTGTGTCATTTTAAAGAAATACTGCTATTTTTCTGGTCATGTGATTTTTCTGCCTTTTTTGTTTTGTTTTGTTTTAAATTTCTGCCAGTTTTGTTCAGTTTATATCTTAAGGACAAAGTGACACTGTATACTTTTTTATTAGAACATCTATATTAATCTTTTATTTGATCAGAAGGAAACTTTTAAAAATGGTTTCACATTTCTTTTAAGGTTTTAAGTATTGTTCACAAATCTGTGTTTTAGCAGAATTACGTACATGTGTGAGATTTGGTTTTATACTTCAAGAACATATGCATGTTTTATTCTCCTTACATTCTTAATTCGATTTTTTAAATGAATATAAATATTGGATGTGCCCGTGACTTACTATCAAATAAAAGCCTCCTTCCCTCAAAGAATAAGAAGCCTAATGGTTCATTTGCTTCAGTTGCCTTCAGAGCTTTAATGGTTCTAGTGTCAACAAATATGAATGCTGAAAATATGGATATTTTATTTTATTTTTTATTTCAGGGTATTATGAGGGTACAAACATTATGGTTACACTTTATGTCTTTGCCTCATCCAAGCGAGGGTTAGAGGCATGCCCTTCCCCCCTACAATGCTCCCCATGTCCTTTAGTTGTTGATTTGCCCCCCCATCCCCCTAATCCCTGGAGAGTATTATTGCCATGTGATCACCCTAGTGTTGATCAGTTAGCACCAAGTTGATGGTGAGTACAAGTGGAGCCCATTCTTCCGATCTTGTGGTGCCTCACTTTGGATAATGGGCTTAAGTTTAATCCAGGAAAGTATGAGAGGTGCTAAATATGGATATTTTAAAAGCTCTTAACCTTTATACCTTCATGCCAAATTATTGATTTCTTTTTAAAATACTATTCACTTCCAAAAGACAAGAGATGCCTAAAAATTTCTTCAGTGGCCTGCCCATAATGCAGGTATGGTGATATTCTAAAATTTCTGCTTTCCTTTGGCCAGCTAACTGGTCTGTCTAGCCATATTTCTTTCTGTCTTGTATCTGTCGAATAGAGAAGAGTATGAGGCAGAAAGTGGAATGTGTCGTGAGTTTCTATTTTCACCTTTCAAATGCAAACTTTAGTTGTGTACTAACTGTGCAGGAGACACTATGATACATGCTGGAGACTCAAAGTTGAATTCATGACAATCTCTGATCTTGATGGCATTTGCTCATTTATTCATTAAGCAAGTATTTTTTGAGTGTCTCTTATATAGCAGTAATACAACAGACAAAAATTGAGCTGACATTCCTGGTTATGGAGATAGTAAAGTAGATAATAAGTTAAAAACATATGTATATACACCAACATTTTGTGTATGTGTATATACACATAAATTAGACAATGATAAGTGATAAGGAAAAAAAGAAACCAGCAGAGGGGTGGGGAGGCAGTGATAAGTTGAAAATTTAGATAAGGCGGTCTGGGAAGGTGGGGATGGTCTCATTGAGATGACATTTGAGTAAAGACTTGGAGGAAGTAGATAAAGGCCTTCCTGCTTAGTGGAAGAGGCAGGCATATAGGTAATCTAATTTTCCTGGGGTAAGATACCAGACAGGTGTAGATACAGGGTATACTGGAGCCCAGAGTAGATTCACTTAACTGTGTTCTAAGGTTCCAGGAAGACTCTTTGAAGGAAAAGACTCCGAGCCAGGATCTCTAAGGAAGAGCAAGGGCACAGAGGCAAGGAGATGACCAGAGAGAGCCCCATGGGTCTTCCTGTTGAGCAGTGATTGAGGAGTTGGAGGAGGTGAATTTGGAAGAAGCTTGGGGTCAGTTTGTATAGCACCTGGTACGCCATGCTAAGGGAGCTTTGATTTGATTCTGTAAGCACTGCAGGCTTTTAAGCTGAGGATTGACAAGGTCAGATCTGCATTTCCAATAGATCATTTGGTGGCAGAGCCGGGGTGGAGGCTGATTTAAGGGGATCGTGCAATATAGGGGAGACTGGTTTGGAGACTGTTCTAATGATTCTGGTGAAAGATGTTGACCTTACTTAGAAGGTGGTATGCACAGGCGGGGCGGGGGAGGCGCTGTGGATAGGGGCCAGAATAGGTTTAGGAAGTAAACTCAACAGAACTTGGTGGCTACATGTGAAGGGTGAAGGTGAGAGCAGTCAAGTAACTTTTTAACCTATAGTGAAAAATACATTTTATATCACAACCTGGTATACACATGCTGCCAACACACACATAACTGATTATAGAATATGTTACCGAAACAGTTTCATAAAACAGTGTTTTACCTTGCTATTGTAGCACGCTCTGATGTTTTCTCTTCTATTTTCAGTTCCTTTAAAATGCTGGCATTGACTTGCTAAATTGATTCCACTGATGAATCATGACCCACCGTGTGGAAAACACCTGCACAGGCTTCTTTAAGTTACCCCCCCGATGGACAGGATGCTTCCTCCTCAAGTTTCTTTGTGGTTCTGTCTTTCCAGATAGCTTTCACTCAGTGGAGACGAGAGAGGGGTAGGGCCGTTAAAAGTATCATTTCCACATTCAGTGCGCTATGGAAACATTCATTTGAGGAAATACTTGGCTGACCATTTGTGAGCCAACTGATGGCCATACAGTGGGACAGTTAAGGGAGTGCACACAAGAATATGGCATGGCATCTGTAATCTTTCTTTCTCTATTCCTTTGTCGCTAGAATACCCGTGCTCATTAGAATATAGAATGGCAGAGTTTTGGGTGCTGGAAGGGCCTTAGGGGTCTTGAGTCCATGGTTCCCTTATCCAAAACTAGTGGCCACTTGGTCTTGCCTAAGGTCATGAGCCACTGTTAAATTCTTAGTACCCAGTAGGCTTGCTCTCTATTGTGTTGCAGTGTGTGGAAGCCACCTGCAGCTCTGGTGTTTGCTTGGGGGCCTCTGGGTTGGGCTCCCTATTGGAAACCATTGTTGGTTTTCTTTGATCAAATGACCCAGGGTTTTTCAGCTCTAAAATGGGGATTAAGGCCTGGCACGGTGGCTCACGCTGGTAATCCTAGCACTCTGGGAGGCCAAGGAGGGTGGATTGTTTGAGCTCAGGAGTTCGAGACCAGCCTGAGCAAGAGCGAGACCCCATCTCTACTAAAAAAAAAAAAAA
>RJWJ010023833.1:0-25384 GCA_004363605.1 Indri indri | reverse complement strand
TGCAAATGATTCTGGCTTGGTCTCTCCTCTACAATATTTAGAGTAAGAGGAGAGTATTGAATTACTATAAATGCTTCATATATTCCAGAATACAATCTGAAAGGAATTCAACCAAGCAGTGTCTATTGAAAGTAAAGATTTCTCATAAAGTAAAATGAGTTATTGTCTTTGCCCATTGCACTAAAACTCTAATGTGACAGTAACCAGAAAGCTGAAAAAAATCATTTCAAGTAGGTCCTGTTTTGTGGCTCTGGCCCCACAGATTGATTTTATATGCAGGTTTAGCACCCAGCAGCTGCCAAAAGCCATCAGTGCAATAGCCCATTCAGAGGAAAACAAAATTTGAAAAGAGGACAGCCGGCAAGGACAGGCTGTAAAAGGCAAAGGACAGATATGAAAAAGATCTACTGGCCCATGCTCTCCATATGGACACTTACAGTGTCTAAGAATAGAAGAAAAGACAGAGGAGAGGCCAATGTCAGGTTGAAACATATGAAATAGAGATCAGCTGCTCATTAAATCTTACGTATTTCCATGAAAAGTGGAACTATAGAGAACCTGCTGAAATTACATCATTTAAAGTAAGAAATCCCATTTAGTGCAGATGCTGAGATTCTGGGAACTAAATACATATGAAAAGTGATGACACCCCAAGACAATTGGAACTCAGCCCTCTTTAAGAGATGGTTTGAGTCTGTGAGTGGAGAGCAACAGATGATTGAGATGTCATCTGGGGATAATTATTGCACCTTTGTCTTGCGTAAAGATGTCATAAAGTTACAGTGTTTAAATGTCCAAAAATTATTAAGTATAAGTATTGAGAGGATGCTGTGATTTTAACTTGGAATGTAATGGGGCACTGACAACCTTTATTATTAAATATAACTTTCTCATGTGGCTTTATGTTTCCTAGCTAACACAGTTTCTCAAGGTAACTCTGAATTTAGCTCCAGGAAGGAACCTTTGGCTTTATGGAATCTATCATGAGGTAAACATGGATTCAGATGCAAGATTTTGAAAGTAAATGCAAAATTGAATACATAATATTTACACTTTTATTTCCCTCATCCAGAAAGCATTTCCCCAATATTGTTGGTTTTGTTTAATAAGTCATCAGCAACAGCTTTTATTTTATTTTATTTTTTTTATTTCAGCATATTATGGGGGTACAGATGTTTAGATTACGTATGTTGCCCCCTCCCCCCCAAGTCAGAGCTTCAAGTGTGTCCATCCCCCAGATGGTGCACATCGCACTCATTATGTATGTATATACCCATCCCCTCCTCCCCTCTCCCACCTGCCCGACACCCAATTGATCAGTGAAACCAATTTTCTGATGGGCACATGTGGTGCTTATTTTTTCATTCTTGGGATGCTTCACTTAGTAGAATGGGTTCCAGCTCTATCCAGGAGAATACAAGAGGTGCTATATCACCATTGTTTCTTATAGCTGAATAGTACTCCATGGTATACATATACCACATTTTATTAATCCACTCATGTATTGATGGACACTTGGGTTGTTTCCACATCTTTGCGATTGTGAATTGTGAGAAGCAATAGCAATAGCTTTGAGAAGAGAGAATTCAATGCAACTGAAGCTCAAGTAATAGAGGACTTGTCAGCGTGTCACTGAGCTGATTGCCAGTGTACTGGTGAGGGCAACGTGACGCTGGAACAGGGACTAATTTCTGTGACGGGTCTGATGTTTCACAATGTGGCATCCTGGTAGTATACCTAAATGGAAGTAGTCAGGGTACTGTGGAGCCTATGATATGGCTTGGATCCCGCCATGCTCTGCAGGCTTCCAGCAAAGCTTGACAAAGCATGCTGTCTGCAGGCAGGTTCAGATGTGTTTAGAGACCTAAGGAGAATGAGCTTTGAAGTGACTCCGTAGCAAGGTGCAGTGTAAATTACAGATTTCCTTTTAGTGATTCCCTGTTTGGAATTATTTTACAATATCTCTCTGCTTGCTGCCAGTCAATCCAAAATCTGCTTGAAGACCAGCTAGTCAGTGTTGAAATATTTGAATTAATGCAGCATATTTAATAAATAGTGGCACTATTCTTTAAATAAGGTGAACAATATGGATTATGGGACATAAATAATGACAGATACTCTAAACTAAAAACAATACTGATAGGGTGGTGGTGGGATATTATAATAAGGGAAATTTCTAGCAGAAATATTGAGCTAAGCACATTTGTTTTTTACTGCAATTCTAAATTAAGGCAAGAATAAACCCTGGTAGCAAAGACTTCTAAGACTTAGTTTATCAAATATGTGCCTATCGGTATACTACTCATAGCCTTTGAAAGCATTTGACCACAGGTGAAACTGATTCCCCACAGAATTTTCTTAATTTTAGTTTAGTAATAAGCAAAACAAAAATGTGCTTGCCCAGTGTCTGACGGCTCTGTGAGGTGATAAGCTAAATGATTTAGCGGCATTTCTTTTTTGTCTTTGTTAATACTATAAATAACTGGGAGTTAGTCCCTATTCCACTGAAATGAAGCTATTTTAATGTAATATAACTTCCTATGTACTGTATTTTAGCTGTCTTTAGCATTCAAGGAAGCTATGTCATAGTGTTGAACAGGGACATTTTTTAACACCTTCATAGATTTCCTTTGTGAAGGATTGAGTTCATAGGGAATCCAGTTCAAGTAGCCATTTCAATTGGCCCTTGCTTGTAGTAGGTTCTTTGGAAACAGAATTTTCTCAAATATTTGAGTTCATGATTTACCTTAAGTAATCTGTATGTTAAAACTCTTACAGGCAAGACATTTTTTCTAAAAACATTTGCCTGAAATTTCAGTCTTCTTCTTTTTTGTGTGTCCTTAGAGAAAAATCTGTTCAGCATTTATACAAAATCTCATTCTTTACCAGAAAAAAGAATATACTTTACAGGATAAGAAGCTGAGTTTGAGCTCTGTTTCATGGAACCACTTCTTAATCTAAGTACACTTTTGCTTTCCAGATATTCATTTTTATGCTTTAATGATGAGATTCTTGACAAAATACATACTACTTAAAAGATTAATCAATATTGAAGAATGTGTTTAAAAATACATTTTATTTATTTGCATTTATATACTTAGATGAAAAATACTGCAAAGGTCTCAGTCTTGGAAGACAACTAAATGTTGACTAGGATCATGTTACAGAAAGTCTTACACGACATGGGGCAAGGGTCCTCAGTTCCTACTTTGGGAATGTCTGCACACTCACAATTGTACAGTTATGTTCCTTCCCACTACATGTCTCTGTTCATGTTGCGGCTGTCTGCAGTGCTCTTGCCATTTTCTTTTTGCCTGCACAAATCCCACCCAGACCAATGGGCTTGTCTCCAGTTCACTTCCCCCTAAGATTCTTTTCTAATTAGCAAAGCCTTCATTAACTTTTCCCTCCCCTGAAAGTTTTTGTCACAATACTAAGCCCTTAATTATGCAAGCTGTTACCTTGTATTCTTAAGGTGTTTATTTGGTATGAATCTTCAAATAAACTCTATGAAAGTTAAGACTATATCTAAGTTCTCTAATATGTTCACACCAACTAGCATAATATTAATCACACTATAATAGGTGTTTATGAACCCTTCTTGATTGAGTTATAAAATCAGTTGTTATCCTGAGTCTCATGGTTAATTTTTGCGATTAAATATTGTGATACACAGAGCACCAGGTCACTAAGAGTTTCAGAAACTCCTTGTCAGAATTCAAGTTCTAGGACTCCATAAGACAAAGTTGAGTCACGATTTGCGGGATAGATTCTATTAACCTCAATTTGTACCTATCTCTTTTTAACAAGCAAGCAAATAAGCAAACAAACATAAAAAGCTGCTATTTTTTCAGCCTTTCATACTCACATTTCTACTCCAAAATGATAGCAGCCTAAATTTTTTAAATAATTCTATAGAAGGATTTTAAAAATTTCATCATTAAATTACCATCTATGATCTTTAGGAATTACATTCTTTTCAATAAACTAATACTCCACTCTTAAATTCTCCTTCTGCACTTTATCATTGGAAGATTCTAAAGAACCTTATTACTAGTTAAAAATCCTGGTACCTGGAGAGTTCATAGGAGATAAATAGTTTCATTCACTTTTTCTGATTGCAAATAATTCATGTCTGAACGAAGCATAAGTAATGAATAAGAGCTGTCCATTCAACTTCATAAATGTTAGATTAGAAATTTGGGGCACTTCATATTTTGATAACTAAACGTAAACTTCAGAAAGTCAGGGCTCTCAAGTTTTACTGAAATTTCTTTTTCATTATTACTTTTTTAATTTCAGAATATTATGGGAGTACAAATGTTTTGGTTACATGGATTGCTTTTGTACTGTTCCTTTCTCTTTGCATCCATGCCAGCATCTATTGTTTTGGGACTTTTTGATAAAAGTCAATCTGTCAGGGGTTAGGTGATATCTTACTGTGTTTTTTATTTGTATTGCTGTGATGATTAGTGATGTTGAACATCTTTTCATATATTTATTGGCCATTAGTCTATCTTCTTTGGAAAAGCTTCTGTTCATGTCTTTTGCCCACTTTTTAATGATGTTGTTTGATTTTTTTCTTGCTGATTTCCTTGAGTTCTTTGTAGATTCCGGTTATTGGCCCTTTAGCGGATATATAGCATATGACAAAAGATATCAACCTGAAATTTCAAGAAGCTTCCATAACCCAAGCAAGATGAATTCAAGGAAAATCACAGTTAGAAATATCAAGGTCAAATGTAAGGTAGCGAGAGAAATACAACACCTTCTATTCCAAGGTTTAGTAGTCATATTGATAGTTGACCTTTAACAGAAATAATAAAATTCAGAAGAAAATAGAAAGATGTCTAAAATATGGTAACTGGAATTCTATACCCTCTAAAGCTATCCTTTAAAAATGAAAGTGAAATACAGTTATGTTCCAAAAACGAGGGGAAAAATAAAAATATATCACTGGAAAACATGTACTAAAAAAATTTAAAGGAATTTCATTAGATCATAAGCTAAAATAAAATCTTAAGCCCCCTAGCTTACTGAATGTACCAATGGACCCCCTCTTGGCCAAGCAGACCCAGAACACCTTAAAGCTGAGTTGCAAGCCATTAGGAGAAGGAAGGTCAGACATGCCTAGTTATGTCCCATCCCTTTTGAAGTCATTCTTTGTAACAATAACATACAAAATCATTGACAGGCCTAAGGCCATGTAAGGCAAAGGCTAAACCACACCTGCAGGTCATCAATTTACTTAACAGATCTCTTGAGTCTGGATATATATCCAGTGGTTTGTCTATGATGAAGAGACTTCCTTATCTTAACTTAAAACATTCCAAGCCTTTAGACAAAGCTTTATTTCTTTAACCAATTACAAATCAAAGAATCTTTAAACCCATCTATAACCTGTAAGCCCCCGTTTTGAGATGTCCTGCCTTTTTGGGCTAAACCAATGCACATCTTCCACATATTGACTTATGACTTTGTGTGTAATTTCTGTCTCCCTAAAATGTATAAAACAAAACTGTAACCGAACCACTACAAAACCATTAGTTCAAGACTTCTTGGGTGTGGCTCTCTGGGCCATGGTCACACATATTTGGATCAGAATTAACCTTTTTACATTATTTTACAAAGTTTGGATTCTTTTCCATTGACAAGGTAAACAAAAAAGATACTCAATGGAAACACAAAATTTCAGGTAAAAATGAAGAGCATTGGAAAGAGTAAATATATGGCTAAATCTAAATAAATATTTATTAGCAATAATTATTTTGGATAATTATATATGTACATATACAATTAGTGCATAATCAAAAGAGGATTAAATAGCTTGAAGATCTCCAAAGTTCCAGCATTATTTGAGAAGTGACAAGAATAAATAATTTTCACTGGACTGTAATAAATCAAAGATGCTCAAATTATCTAAAGTAACCATTAAAAACAGTGTAAAAATAGTTAATAGAGAAAAATAGCACAATCAATAATATTTGATTAATCCATGTGAAGGCCATAAAATATGAAACCTGCAAGCAAAATCCAAAAGACCCAGCATTTTACACATATACGTGCAGGTATATGTATGAAATCTTACAGTGTATGTATATACATACATATGCATATTATTACATTTGCATTAAATATAATTGTGTTTAAGCCTATTATCCTGCTATCCCTTTTTGCTTTTATTTATTGTTCTGTTATGGCTCCTTTCTTTCATTCTTTTGCTTTAATCAAGGTATTTTAAATCCTTTGTATCCTCTATTATCTTCTTGTGTTACATTTAATGTCACTATTTTAGTAATTACCGGGGAACTTAAAATATATATATAAAGATAGAGATCTATGCACACACACACAATTTAAGGTAGACTAAAAGTAATAAATTAAGATTGAACGATAGCAACAAAAATAGAATAATTCTAGAGAAAAATACAGGAAAATATGTTCCAGAATTCTACACTACAAAAGCTAATTAAGGACAATTAAAAAGACCTAAATAAATGAAGACATATTCTGCACTTATCCATTGGAAGACAAAATTTTATAAAGATGTCAATTTTCCCCAGATTTGTATATAGTTCCACCATAATCCCAATCACAGACTTTATTGGCTCTACATTTAAAATGTATCTAGAATCTGATATATCACCACCACTGCTGCTAGCATATCTTAGTTAAGTCCACCATCATATTTTGCCTTGACCATTGCATTGATCCATTAACTGGTCTTACTGCTTCTCCTTTTCTTCCCCCCACAGTGTATTCTCATCATAGGAGATACAGTATTCAAAAAACAAACAATGGCGTGTTTCTTCCTGTGCAAAGTACACCAATACTTGCCAAATTGTGAAGTAAAAACCAGTGTTTACAGCAGCCTATAGCGCCTCTCTTAATCTCTCTCCCCCTGGCACCTCTGATCTCTTCTCCTACCACTCCATCCCTATTTTCACTGCAGCAGCCCAATTTTCCTCCTGCTGTATCTTGAATATCCATCCTCAGCTCACTCCACACCAGGGGCGTTGCATTGCCTTAACCTTTGCCTAGATGTTTTTTTCCCAGATAGCCACATGTTTTTCCCCTTACTTCCTTCAGGCAATTACTGACTTTAAGCCTTCCTGATGACCACATTTAAAATTCAACCCATCACCACCGGGATCAGGACCAGACACAGTTAGTGTTTAATAACATATATTCATTTTTCAATTCAGTAAGTAATTATCAAACACATCTGATATACCTATACTATGGCTTGAAGGATGCCAATATTGGTAAGATTCATTTTTGGTTTTAAAGTGTTTTTTTTTTTTTAATTTCAGCATATTATGGGGGTACAGATATTTAGGTTACGTATGTTGCCCTTGCCCCCGCTCCCCCCCAAGTCCGAGCTTCAAACGTGTCCATCCCCCGATGGTGCGCATTGCACTCATTGTTATGCATATACCCATCCCCTCCTCCCCCTTCCCCCTGCCCGACATCCAATAAATGTTATTCTTATATGTGCACTTAGGTGTTGATCAGTTAATACCAATTTGGTGGTGAATACATGTGGTGCTTGTTTTTCCATTCTTGGGATACTTCACTTAGTAGAATGTGTTCCAGCTCTATCCAGGAGAACACAAGAGGTGCTATATCACCATTGTTTGTTAAAGCTGAATAATAAGTGTTAAGTGGCTGTATAAACAAAGCATCACAACTAACATATAGGAGTTATAATTTATCCAACACATTCACATATTTATTTCATTTGAGCTTCAGAAGTAGCACTGTGTTGTGGATAAAGCAGATGTTTTACAGATGTTAACTTGGAGAGGTTTAATAGTTTGTTCAAATGGGAAAGCTATGTCTCAAAACCTGGTTTTCTGACTTTGAAACTTTTCTTTTTTTAATTATACAGATTAAACTCTGTTTGGATTTTGGAGAATATGACATATGAACAAAATAAAGTCTGCACTCACAATAAATTTAAAATCTGTGTGGCTCATAGCTGTGGCATGAGAAAAAAATTTAAAAAATATGATACCCAGTTTCCTCAGATTAGTTTATAATCTGTAAAATGGAAATCATGCATGCACAATTACCTTAGGGGACATTAAAAGGATTAATGGGCCTATGCTTATAAAAATTTCACATTATATAGAGAAAAGCATTACCTTTAGAAAGGGAACTATTAATAATCCATATTTTTCTTATATACAAGCATATGGCTTTTTGACAGGAAATCCATGGCTGTTTAATTCTAACTTTAAAAGTTTGTTAAGAAAGTAGAATGTGGTTTGATAACTCAAATATTAAAATGTTATTAAATTATTTAATAAAAAGGGAAGAACAAACACATCTTCCAGGGGAGTTCAAATTTGTAGACCATCCATCCTACTGTTAAAAAACAGAAAAAAATTAAGAATGTTCAATTTCTTAAGTTGATAGCTATTAAATTTTGAAGGAAAAATATGAAAGATACTAAGGAAAAAAATAAAACAATATGAAGCAAATAAATTAAAAGACAATTATTTTATATCTAAACTTGGAAGAAGAAATTATAAGGTTAAAAAGGATGATTAATATATGAGAAATTTCATCTAATTAATAAAAACTATAAAGCAACTTAGAAGCTAATCTCCTTGGCAACAGTTTTATTATGACTGTGCTCTTTTATAAAGTATATTTGTAAAAATTGATAAAGCAGGTATCTATATAAAAATATATTTTTCCAAACTAGAATGCTAAATAAGTACTACAGAAAAATTCATTGAAGTAATGCTTAACAAGGTTTAAAATAATAATCAATTACCAGCATTGCTTTGTAAGCTAACTGAAATATGTATATAGTAAAAAAAATTGATTTAACTACACATTTACTTATTTATTTCAAAATATTATTTAGGGGAGTACAAGTGTTTCTGTTACATGGATATCTTGTATAATGCTTAAGTCCAGGCTTTTGATGTGCCCATCATCAGAATAGTACCCAATAGGTAAGTTTTTATCTCACATCCACACACCCACGCTCCCCTCTTCTTGGTTTCTCATGTCCTCTACATCTCTTTGTGCCTGTGTGTACCCATCTTTTAGGTCCCATTTATTAGGGAGAACAAACAGTGTTTGGTTTTCCATTCCTGGGATATTTCATTTAAGATAATGATCTCCAGTTCACTCCACATTGCTGCAAATGACATTATTTCATTCCTTTTTATGGCTGACTGCTAAATACTCCATAGTATATACCACATTTTCTTTATCCACTCATGAATTGACGGGCACTTAGCTTGATTCCACATCTTTGCAATTGTGAATTGTCCTGCGATAAACATTCAAGCGCAGGTGTCTTTTCACTAAATGATTTCATTTCCTTTTGGTAGAGACCCAATAGTGGGATTGCTGGATTGAATTGAAGGTCTATATTTATTTTTTTGAGGAATCTCCATGCTCTTTTCCATAGAGGCTGTACTAATTTGCAGTCCCACCAACGGTGTCTAATTGTTATAGATTTTCCTTTCTCTCTGCAGCCCCACCAGCATCTATTGTTTTTTTGACATTTTAATAATGGCCTTTCTGATAGGGGAAGGTGATACCTCATTGTATTAACAGTTTTCATTTTCATTAATTTTCATTTCCCTGATGATTAGTGCCAATAAGCATTTTTCATAATTTTGTTGGCCATTTGTTTGTCTTCTTTAGAAAAACTTCTGTTCATGTCTTTTGCCCAATTTTTTATGGGGTTATTAGAGAAAAAAATGCAGCATTAACAAATTTCTTATAAATTAAGTTAGTTTTTGAAGGTATTTGCTAATAAACATCAGTTAATTTACCTCTCCTACAGGTGTTTTGTCAAATTTTTTGCTTGGGAACTACTGCTATTAATTTTTCATTTTGCTTAATTTGTTTAAAATAAAGTTTAATTATATGATATTTTATAAATGATGGTCATATATTCTGAACACATTGCCCTGAAATATTTCATATCACTTTATTTTTATAATAGGTAATGGTGCAATACAATTCAAATAAAAAATTTTTGATCATCTGAAAAGGTAAAGGAACCTGTGGTAAATGAAAATGTGATGGTTTAGTTTATATGTCAACTAAAATAGTCTACAGTGCCCAGTTGCTTAGTCAGAAACCAGTCCAGATGTTGCCATGAAGTCATCTTTTAGATGCGATGAATAGTTACATCAGTATACTTTGAATAAAGCAGATTACCCTCCATGATGTAGGTGGGTCTCATCCAGTACATTGAAGATCTTAAGAAAAAAGACTGAGGTCCCCAAAAATGTAAGGAATTTTGCCTCTAGAATACATTTGGACTCCAGATCACAACATCAACTCTTGCCAGAATTTCCAGCCTGCTGATCTTCCCTGCAAATTTCAAACATCCCAGCTCCCACAATTGTATGAGCCAATGCCTACAAATAAATAAATTTCCGTTTTTAGTTTTTTAAGGAACTTCCATACTGTTTTTCTTTATGGTTGTAATTACTTTACATTCCCACCAACAGTGTACAAGCATCCCCCTCTCTCCACATCCTTGCCAGCATTCATTAATTTCTGTCTTTTTAATAATAGCAATTTTAACTGGAGTGGGATGACATCTTACTGTGGTTTGATCTGCATATCCCTGATGATTAGTAACGCTGAGCATTTTTCATATACCTGTTGGCTATTTGTATGTCTACTTTTGAGAAATGTATATTGAGATCTTTTGCCCATTTTTAATTATATTATTATTATTTTTTGTTATTGAGTTGAGTTTCTTATATATTGTGGTTATTGATCCCTTGTAAGATGTATAGTTTGCAAATATTTTCTCTCATTTTGTATGTTTTCTCTTCATTTTGTTGGTTGTGCTTGATGCAATCACATTTGTCGATTTTTGCTTTTGGTAGCTGTACTTTTGAGGTCTTACCCCAAAATTCTTTACCGAGACCGATGTCCTGTAGAAATTCTCCAATGTTCTCCCCTAATAGTTCCATACTTTCAGGTCTTACACTTAAGTCTTTAATCCATTTTGAGTTGATTTTTATGTGTGGTAAAAGATAGGGATCTAGTTTCTTCTGCATATGGATATCCAGTTTTCCCAGCACCATTTAATAAAGACATTCTCCATTCCCCATTGGGTGTTCTTTACATCTTTGTTAAAAAGTGAAGTGTCCATGATTTGTGGATTTTTTCCCCAGATTTTCTATTCTGTTACATTGTTTTATGTGTTTATTTTTATGCCAGTACCATGCTGTTTCATTTACTATAGCTTTGTACTATAATTTGAAGTCAGGTAGTGTGATGCTTCAAGCTTTGTTAGTTTTACTTTAGCAACAAATGAATGGGCAAAGAAAATGTAGTATATACACAATAGAATATTATTAGTCATAAAAATAATGAAATTCTATCATTTGAAGCAAAATGGATGAAACTGGAGGTCATTATGTTAAGTGAGATAAGTCGGGCACAGAAAGGCAAATATTGCATATTCTTACTAATATGTGGGAGCCAAAAGTGGATGTCATGGAAGTAGGGAGTAGAATGACGGTTAATGAGAGGCTGTGAAGGGTAGTGGAAGGGGAGGAGTGAAGAGAAAGTGGTTAATGGCTACAGAAACACAGTTTGACAGAAAAAAATAAGTTCTATTATTCAATAGTACAGTAGGAAGACTATAGCTAACAAAATGTATTACATATTTTAAAATAAGAGAAGAATTGAAATGTTTGCAGCATAAAGAAAAGGCAAATTTTGAGTTGAGGGATATCCCAATTGCCCTGATTTGATCATTACATATTGCATGCATGCATGAAAATATCACATAGACCTCAGATATATGTAAAACTATTATATAATAAGTAACTCTCAATCTCTCTCTATGAACATGTATATATATATATTTGCATCTTATTATATAATATATATGTACATAGGCTATATACAGTGTATGTATGTGTGTGTGCATATATATATGCAGTGTATACATAGGTTTATGTGATATAACTATATAACATATATAAAATAGAAGGAAAGTATTATACACTTAGTGTAATGTACAGTACACATATACTGTGTACAGTATATACACAAGCATAGTTTATAATATGATGCATATATGTATATATGTTTATATACTTTGTGTGTGTGTGAGTATATATACATATATAGAGCTAGAAAGAGAGAGAAAGAGAGTTGGTTCTGTTTGGAGAATACTGAATAATACAGAAAACATACCACCTTCCCCAAAATCCCAGAAAACAAATACTAAATTCTATTATAACCATGCTACTATAAGAACAAACAACAACAGAAGGTTTGATGGACAGTAGAAAAAGGAACAAAATTTGTTTTCCATTCCTGAATTTTGTTTTGAACTGGAATAAAAGCTTTGATACAATATGCCTTGAAATTTTACTTGAAAAATAAATTGTATTTGGCTAGGATAAGAACAACCACATTACCAGTGCTAAAATTTGGCTTAAGACCATAATTCAAAGCAGAAAATAAAAACAAAAATCAAAAACCCCATCAAAATGTATTCCTAATGAGTTAGACATAGAGCATCAGAAGAATATTTAGGAAAAAAAGACTGAAAGTCAATAGTGTTTTCATATGAGTAAGATTTGATATTACCTCCAGAAAAGGAGGTAATAAATCTTTTCGATGTGATTTCAGAGATAGATAGTTGGAATTCTGGAAATATTTATGCAAGATGAAAGGTGACATTTTAAGCAGAATGGATATGGAATGGGTTATATAACTTGAAATTATTGGATAAGAACAACTTTGATTAACTAAATACTCCCTTTTTTCCTCCAGACTAAGGAGAAACATAAAAGTCTATAGACAAAGCACTTCAGAAATACTTAAAGTAGGATAGAACTGTAAGTTTTCTAAGCTTCTGTTATGATACCTTGATGTTTTTTTGTTCATTCTTGAAGATTACCACTCAGGAATGAACTTGAGTAATATTTAGCTTCTGTATCTAATAAAATAAAATAATTATTAGGGTCACTAAATGAACTTTACAAGCGAAGAGCTATGAAAAAGAATGATGGCCAGGTAGGCGAACATGAGAAAATGTGACCAGACTACAGAATGCAGAATTTTGTTTCATCATAAGCACAGATCTTTTCAGCACCATTTCTGGCTATGAATACTTTGGGAAAGGTAAGAGATTGGATGATCTGATATTTATGGATCCTTACAATTTTCATTTTTCATAATTCCTATGCTGGTCTCTTGTCTGTTTGGTTGCACATCTATTTCTTGCATTTTCTTACTTAGCTCTGTATCATAGATTCTCATGAAAATTGACTTCTGTTTACATTCAACAAATTGTAGATATTAGTGGGTGTGAGTAGGGGATAAGTCAGGTATTTTTCCACCTCTTGGTCTGCCTACGGTGGCATTTCTGGCAGTGACTGTATCCATATTGGTTTCAGCTCCTTATAGAAAAATTTCTGCTGTGGTCTAAGTGTTTCATGCACCCCTACCCCCTAAATTCATATGTTCAAACTTAATCACCAATATGATGTTGTTAGGATGGGTCCTTTGGTAGAAGAATAGGGTTAGTGTCCTTATAAAAGATGCACCAGAGAACTGCCTTACACTTTCCACCATGTGAAGACATAGTGCGAATGTGCCATTTATAAACCAGGAAATGGGTCCTTACCAGACACCAAAACTTTAGGCACCTTGATCTTGAACTTGCAGCTTCCATAACTGTGAGAAACACATCTCTGGTATTTATAAGCTACCCAGTCTATAGTATTTTGTTATTGCAGCCTAAATGAACTAAGATACTCCTGTTCCATGGCCCCTAATTCTGCCTGCCAAGTAGTGAGAACTAATTCCTATTTAACAGCCTTACCTCCTTGCTCTGGTGACACCATTCTAATTGTCTTTTTTGTCCTAGAAATGGAAGTGTCTTCGTGGTTGCTAATTTTTAGATTGCTTCGTAGTACCCACTTGAACTACTCAATTTTTACCATTTGCTTAACCAATTCTCTATGTTAAATTTCTTCTAGATGAAAGGACTAACTGGATTTCTGTTTTTCTTATTTTACATTTTTCTTAAAAGCAGTCACATAATTTCCTTTTAAGAGAACAGAATTTCTCCTAAGTCAATTTATGTATGATCCTACATGAATATTGACCTTTCTGATTTCTCAATATCTGCAAGAATTTTCATGACATGTTGCACTTTTGGTTGCTAAAGTGCAATCCAAAGTACTCATATCATTATTGTTTTTCATGGTATTTTGCATTCCATCACTTCTAAAACAAATGCCTTAGCATTAGTCATCAAAAAATACTTTTATGTTATTTCCACACAGAGATTTCTCAAAGAACTAAACACAGATCTACCATTCAATCCAGCAATACCACTACTGGGTATATACCCAAAAGAGAAGAAGTCATTATCAAAAAGACTGCACTTGTATATTTATGTTTATCATAGCATAAGTCACAATTGCAAAGATATGGGATCAACTTAAGTGTCCATCAACTGATGAGTGAATAAAGAAAATGTAGTACATATATGCCATGGAATATGACTCAGTCATAAAAAAAAAAAAAGAAAGAAGAATGTCTTTTGCAGCAACTTGGATGAAACTGGAGGCCACTTATCCTGAGTGAAGTAACTCAGGAACAGAAAACCAAACACCACGTTTTCATTTATAAGTTGGAGTCAAGCTATGGGTTCGCATAGTCATACAGAGTCTTATAGAGGGCATTGGAGACTCAGAAGCGGGGAAGGGGGAGGGAGGAAATGGATGGAAAATTACCTATTAAGTACAATGTACCTTATTTGGGTGATATGCACACTACAAGTCTAGACTTCACTACTATACAGTATATCTGTGTAGCAAAAACCATGTGTATCCCCTAAATCTATTGAAATAAAAAACACTTTTATATTGTTTCAGTTCTGAACTGGGGATTTTTATGTCACATTGTTGATAAAGTGCAATCACAATAGGGACCTTTCCACTTTTGCTGTGGATTTTTAGCTATATTAAAACTAATTGTGTTTTTGGTGTAACTAATTACTTTGGAAATATCCCTAGGCTGAGTGTAAATGTCAGTGTTAGAAGGAAGTTTATAAAGACATTGCATGTTCCAACTGAGTTCTATTAAACAATATTTCACTAGACACTAAGTGAATACATTACAGGTTCCTTATTGTACTACCTTTGGGATCCTTGCCATGGGCTCACCTTACAGATAAGATTAAAAAATAGTGACAGAATTCTAATAATTGTCATTTGAATTATCTCAAATTATTTTAATAGTTTACTTAGAGGAAAAATCTATAGAAAGACTTTTTGAAATAGTGAAGTTCTAGGATTTATTTCTTTTATCTGTATGTGGCTCATAACTTCACACATATTTCAAACATTAATGTAGTTCACAAAATCCTCAAGAGTGTCAGAAATCTGGCCACTGTGCTGAGCTGGACTTTGAGTGTAACCCAGTTAAACCCTAGGGAGAGGGTGAATATTAAAAGCAGCTTGCACTAAAAAAGAAGTCCATTGGGAGAAGAGCGACATTCTGTTCTGCCTGGATCTGAGCTCAGTGACCCAGATGCGACAGAATGACCTAAGAGCTCCCGAAACAATTCTCTTACTTACAGAGTGAATGACACCTGGGACTTCAAACCCAGAAAATCAGGGTTTACTTGTGAGGAAAATGCCAAAATGTTAGCAGATCACATAAGGAATGTCTCTGCATTGAGTGTTCTTATACACATATTTGAAAATTTAAATTTAAAACAAATTTATATATGCTAAAAAAGCAAACATATATATGTGTATAAATATATTTAAGTATGTTTACATCAATTTACTTTTGAGTTAATTAATCTCAGTATATTCTCAACATTTAGAATCCTCTCAGTCTGCTTATGACATATACCCAGATTCTATAACCAAATATAGTATATGTCAGAAAGTCATAAGTTACTTCGCCTTCAAATTCAGAGGAAATGAAAGACTCCTCTTTATAGTTTTCTCCAAATTGTCAGAGTCCTTCTTTTGGTACTTATGGACTCTCTTATTCAACATTAGAATTCTTCTCAATGAAGTAGCTGAGAATCTCCAGACTTCAATTATAAAAAGTCCTTCAGATATAATGCTTCTTTTATAACACAAAAATAATCAATAAGAGTCAGCTCTTTAGGTTTAAAAAATTCACCCAATACTGGAGGGATTTAAAGGAGAGATTTTGTTCTACTCTGGCTGCCAGAAGGTCAGATTCAATTTGATGCCACACTTTTGTTTTTGTTGTTGTGGTTATCTTAAAGCTTTCACATAGTTGTAACTCTGAAGTGGAATTCCAAACAGCAAAGGAATAAGAAAAAAAAAAAAAAAGTTTCATAGGAGTTCTAAAGGTTTCTCTGAAGAAAGATTTCTTAAAGGAAAATAAAAAATGAAAAGCAAAACTAGGGCAAGGGAGTCTTAGAAGTTTTGGCTTTTGAGTTATAAGCATCACAGGAAACAATATTTTGTCAATCTTGATCTAAATTTAGCAAGCAATATGCAGGTGGTAAAGCATTTTGTCAACTATCTGTGGGTAATGAGGCTTCTCTTGACTTTATATAGGTTTTAAGATCTCCAATTATATACCAGAAATTCCATATCTAAATTGGAACTAATATTTGTTATTTTACTTGTTATCACAGATAGTTTGGTAACTAAACTCTACAGAGGAATTTACCAATGTTATAAAAAGTCAAATACAATTGTTAAATTAAATTTTCTTTTTCTATTTGTAAAGGCCAAGTAATCCATAATCAGATAATTTCCTTATTACAGGGGTTTGTTTAGTGTCCTATTGATTCCTTAGGAATTATACTTAATGTGATATGACAAGACTTCAATAACACTGCTCAGATTTGATGTTGTTTAAAACTATATTTTTGGCCAGGCAGCGTGGCTCAAACTTGTAATCCTAGCACTTTGGGAGCTGAGCTGGGAGGATCTCTTGAGCCCAGGAGTTGGAGACCAGCCTGGGCAAGAGCAAGACCCCATCTCCACAAAATTTGAAAATAGCTGGGTGTGGTGGCATGCACCTGCAGTCCTAGGTACTCGGGTGACGGAGGCAGGAGGATCACTTGAGCCCAGGAGTAGGAGGCTACAGTGAGCTAAGATGATACCATAGCACTGCAGCCCAGGCAACAGAGCAGGACCCTGTTTCAAACAAACCAACAAGCAACAACAACAACAACAAACAAGAACAAAAACAAAAAAAACCTATATTTTTATAACAGCCATATGGCATGATTGTCCCTAAGGAAGTAGTGCTTTCCCTGATTCCTTTATGAATTGCTACAGTTTAGTGATAATGAAAGAATAGTAGAGTTCTCAGCACATTCAGCAAAAGTCAAGATGTCCTATTGACTCACACAATAACTTAGTGGTATCTAGATTTATCTTTTGTCAGGGTTGACTTTGTTCTACACAGCAGCAATGTTCTGAGATCACTCTATAATGACAGCAAAATGTAACATAGAGTTATTCTGTTTCATTTGCCTCTCATGAAACAGAATGAAAGTCCAAAATGTCCAAAATGAAGGTTACTCCCTTTTTCTAAATATAATAACTACTCTATCCTGTGCAGTGCAGTGGTGGGACAATGGGCCCCAGAACCACACTGACTGAACTTGAATCCTGGCCCTGTCAGTAGCTAAGTGAGATACCTACACAAATTTCTTAGCTTCAATTTCCTTATCAGCAAATCTGGAATAATGATATAAGCCTCCTTGTTATCATAAGGGCTGTTACATGGAATAGATGAGTTAATATATTCAAACCAGCATTGCCCATCGGTGAATAATGGCAGCATTATCCACCTTGTCTTTCAAGATTGGAATCTCAGGGCCATTCTACCTCCCTCCCTTATCTAATGATGATCAAGTCTTACCAGTTCTATTTTTTAAATCTACTATATCCATATGCGTCTTTTTTACTTTTTCCCTATTAATTTTGAATTTGGCCTACTGCAATTGGTGTCTCATTTATGGGATTTCCAAATTTCAATTTTCACTGGTTTTTTCTTGAGTGCTGCAGTGGTTGTCAAATTTTCTGAAAAGGCTTTATATCTTTGTACAAAGGAAATCTTTCATGAAAGTCCACTATGTACAAAAAGATCAGCGCTGAAATCTTCTAGTTGCAATGAGAAGGGGGGATAAGAATCTCCCCATTCACTCCACATTTTACCACAGCTGACTTTTACACTGGCCTTGAGACCTTTGTTGTTTTTTTCACCCCTTAACATCCCCATCCTCACTGGTATTCTTTTGTCAAATACTCTTATCTGTGGACTCACAGAACCCATAGTTTATACTATTGAAAATTATGCTCACGTTTCTACTATTATGACATTTACTTACTGCTGTCCTGCATTGCTATCGTATTAACCTTCTTTAACTGGACTCTACATATAAGAAGACACATCAAATTTATTTTTCTTGTTTCTTAAAACTTCTAGCATACAATTATGTACACAACAGATACTTAATGTGTGAACCGTAGATCACTTATGCTTCACGGCGAGTTTCTGTTCCCTCTCCACGTAGACCAAGAGCCACCCTCACTCTTTTTCATGCCCCATACTGTCCCTGTGTTACCTGGCCATATGACCCCTTCCCTGAGTAGTATTCCATCTAGCCTGACTTTCGTTCTGGAAGGCTGAATTTGTAGGATCTACTCCACTCTGACATCAAAAATCTGGGCACATTAGTTTTTTATGTCTACTATGATAAATTACCACAACCTTAGTGATGTAAAACAACACGAATTTATTATTTTACATTTATGTAGGTTAGAAACTCAACACGGGTCTCACTGGGATAAAGTCAAGGAGCCAGGTCAACATTTCCTCATGGAGGGTCTAAGGGAAAATAGATTTCTGTACTTCTCTAGCTGCTGGAAGCCATCTATTCACATATTCTTTGGCTCGTGGTCCCTTTTCTGCATCTCGAAAGCCAGCATGGATGGACTGAGTCTCAAATATCATCACTGTGATCTCTTCCACTTTCCTCTTCTACTGTGAAGGATCCTTGTGATTGCATTAGATCCACACTGATAATCTAAAATAATCTCTCCATCCGAAATGCTTTAACATAACCATATCTGCAAAGTCCCTTTTGTCATTTGGGTAACATATTCATAGGTTCCAGGGATTAGATGTGGATATCTTTGGGGGCCATTATTTTGCCTATCAAGACTGGGACTCTTTATTCAGATGATATTGATGATAATATTTACATTTACATAAAATGGATATAGTTTTCAAATTCTCTTCCTATGTCTTATTGCATTTGGCGAAGGTAATTCTCATTTTTCTTATACTGATATTGCAAATTTTCATTTATATATCTAATATTGAACAGAGAGTCCTAATTATATATCTGAGTCTCCACTAGATCATAACCTGAAGGTGTAGATTATATTTTGTTTATTTCTGGACAAACTATAGCTCATATTTAGTTTTATTGAGTTAGTCGAATTAATGACTGAAGAAGCTGTGGTTTAAAAGGAGTTATGTGACTTATCTCAACTAGTATTTAAAATTGTTAGAGCTACAACTAGAACTAAGATTTTTTGAACCAAAACTTGGTTTATAAACCAAAATTTTTTCCAACATACCCCTGTGCTGATAATGTAGTGGTTGCCCACATGTCATCTTCATAGGGTTATTATAATAAAAACTGTGTTGATAAACAGACTGGAAAATATGTAATGATATAGGTTGCATACCATTGTTATTTAATGTAAATTTTCCAGGGTTATATTTCCCAGAATGAAATTAGGGTTTTGGAAAAGGAAAGTTATATCAAAATCCTCAATACAAAAATCATTTGCAGATTGTTTTAGAGTAACTCCTGTTGCAGCATCAAATTTACTGAAGTGTTGTTAATTTAGGTGTATGACTATCTGATGTAAGTAAATGAGAAATAAAGATTACTGAGGATTCAGAAGATTTTTTTCTTCTTATAAGTTGATAATATTTAAAGAAAAAATTATTTAATATTGGAAATTTTGAATCTTTAGAGAGAATGGAGATTTAGAAAAACTGGGGATAGGATGCTTTCATTATTTTTACTGGAGCTGTTAAAAAGCAGGGAAATTTTATATTAAAATATTATTTACATATAATTTTTGTGTGTACACATTCATATATTTGGGGCTAGAGAAGGCACCATTTGAGGTGGGAAACTTCTGGAGAAGGTCTGCATTAGAATCCAGTCTAAGACCTTGGGTATTGGTGACTTGAATGTCACTTGTTGGAACCGGCTAGTGACTTTCCGTTTTGTTCTGTCTTTGGCTCCATTTTAATCATAGAGAATAATCATACTATAGAGAGGTATGTGCCTTTCTGTAGACAAATAAGACTAGCCTTTATTCTAGGAAGAATTCTCCCTGGAGCTCCATTTAACCTGTGTTTTTCATCATGTTGCTATGAAGACCTATTAGGGCCTAGGATACAACAAATTGAGTGTAATCACCTCAGGCTCTACTGCTTACAGCAAGGAAATACCTACTTGTAGCCTGTTGGGAAGGATAAATGTCCTCGGTGTTTAAAAGAAAAAAAAAGTCTATTAATTTTGTGTAATATGATACAAAGATGAAAAGAGTAGAATCTCTCCTACCTTCTATACACACTTTATTTGCCTACTTGTATTGACTTTTTACCTTCAAGATTATAATTTAAGTTCAATTTAACTTGCTACCTAATTTTTCCAGTGCAATAGAGCTCATTTTCAGGAAAGTATGATGTAAGGTTTTCTGAGTCTCCAAAACTCTTGGGGAATTTTGCATCTAACAAGTACCAATACCCATTAAAATATTTAACAAAAGTTTGTAGTTAAGTATGATAGATAAAGAAATTTTTTTTTTTCTTTCTTCCTTGGGGACGATCCACAATTGACCCCAAAGTAATTTTCCATGGTTAATCTTCAAGAAAGTTCTAGGAGACTAGCAGAGGTCTCCATCAGTGATAATATGCAGTAAGGGTATGACTGTAATAGGATAAACGTAAGTGAAAGGCCACTTTCTTAACAGAGTTTAGAACAATCCAAGGCATTACGAGCTTTTTCTTTTTCTTTTTCACTTGTGCCTAGAGATGGCATATAAATCTGCACAGTTTTCTGCAGACTACTTTCAAGAGAAAGTTAACATGGAGGGATGCATATCAAGCAGAATTTAAGATCAGGAAAGCAATTTTTATAAACTTAATAATGCCATCATTTGTTTGAAACCGAGTTGCTCATTTTCTGTTGCATGCATTTCATTCCGACCTTAATAAGAAAATAGCATATTCCTATGTATGTGTGTATTTTCTTCTCTGAAGCTGTAATATAAAAAAAAGCATAAATCAAAGCTGTTTTGACAGATGAACAACACAATTTTGTAACAGGATGGAAATTTAAAAAAAAAAAAAGAAAGAAAGACTGAATAGCTGATAAAAGATGAGTCGGACTGGGAGGATTGATGTTAGAGCTGAAGGCAGCATTAGAGATTAGACGCTCATTGGCTTTTGAGCAGGCCTGGTGACTCATTCTACATAAATGAAGTTTGTGATATGTAATGAAAAGCTTTCTATCTTCACTGCAAGCAAATTAGCAGGTATTTTGTGGCTGGAATGTTAATGTTATCTTGCATTTGTTTCTGAGCAGGAGCACATTAACAGAGCAGATTTGAAAAGAATTTCACTTTTATAACATCAGGTGCCGAAGGTATTAGAACAAGGTCACCTCTGTAAAGTAATGAGAGAAAATTAGGTTATAAACATGCAGTGCCTAAAAATATATTCAGTCTGCTCTGCTGAGTGAATGCAATATAGGAACAGCCCAAATAGCTAATTTTCTTTTACTCTAAATGATACTCAGACCCCAAACTGAATTCAAAAAGTTAAATAATAAAGCTAGACAGGGTGGAGGAGGGTTACTGAGGCTCATAATAGACAACTAATCCAAATCAATAGGGTCCAAATATCTGTACACAGATACAACCTGCTTCATAATTTATAAATCAGGAAGCCTGGCATGCTTTGTAAAACCAGCCTCAAAGGTCCATATTATCTGTTTGGGAGAAATGCTATAGCACAGAAAGGCAAACAAAAGAGAAAGGTTAGACATTGCCTGCATTGTATGACATTAGCATGTAAGAGCAAGCTGAGTGGTTGTTGAGAATACTATCAAGATTAAGAGATGAGCTAGAAGATAAAGTAATAAAGTTCTTGAAAATATGGGTAATGAAAGTGTAACTAATTCTATTCCTTGTATGAGTACATATAAAGAGACAAGATGGATACTGTGTATGCAGAAGACCTACCGGATCTGGGTAATCAGGTCTTGGGCAAGCAGTCTTCTTCTGTGGTGGACCATTAGGCACCAGTGACCTAACTTTAAGGATTGGGGTAATCATACCAGCAGCTTTCCCTGGACCAGAAACAGATAAGCTGTTGTAGTTTCTCATCTTGCCCTAAATATCATCAGCCCACTTATTTGACCTCTTATCCTTTGGGCCGTGGTTTCTGCCTCATTATTCATTCCTACAACTAAATTAAAGCTTATTATTATCCACTTCATCCTTCCAAAATATAGTGAGAATATGTGGCAATTAAAATATGAGAAACCAATTCTGCCCTCTGCCTACAAAAATACTTCAGAGTAATATAAAAATTTAATTACTTGATTAAGCAAATAACTGTAAATAAAAGTTGAAAGAAAAGAGTGTTTGGAATTATAGTTAATAAAGTTTTTGTTGAACTAGAAATTTATTTTAACAAGAATTGTAAATGAAAATGCCTTGCCAGTTATAAAAGCCACTTCTTAAAAAATCTTGGTCATGGACAGGTTCATATTGGTTACATCCTTATCTGGAACTTGGTGTGTCTGGAATTTAGTAGATAATAAACATTTGTTAGCCTAATAAAGGACTAAATCATCTCATCCAAACGTTTTATTTTACAGATGAAAGAGCTAAAACTTGGAGAGATAAAATGACTTGCTAACATTCACAAGGCGATTACTGACAGAGTTACAGAGAACTAGAACCTAGGTTTTTAGATTTGTGTTTTCTTAAAAACAGAAGTAAATATTTTTTTTTTTTTTTTTTTTTTTTTAGTGACTAGTGTGGCCTTTCTCATGCTGGCTGATTGTTATTATCATCAATGTCTATGCTCTACTCCAGGCCAATTAAATTCAGAATCTTTTGGGTGAGGTGCACCATGCATATTTTTTTTTTTTTAACTGTTCTCAAGTGATGTAATGCTGATCCAGGACTGAGGAGCACTGGTCCATTAGGAGATTCCATTAGAAAATGTTGCATTGCATTTCTTTGGTTCAGGACTAGAGTGCTATTTTACCCAAGGTAGTTTTGAGGAGAAAATCATTTTAGGGTTAATTTAATGATTAACATCGAAAGTGGCTGTGTATGTTTGCAATGCTCCTGACATGTATTCAGTTAACAGTAGGACATGTATCAAGGAAAGAGCCAGTGTTAAGGTAACATGGACCTCATTTTTGAAGCAGTTTTTAAAATGAGATGAAACTCAGAAAATAAATCAATTCTTATCTAAAAGTTATAGAGTAACAGGAGAACTATTTGAGCTCTAGTGATTATAAGATCAGAAGATTGAAAAATAACCCTGAGGGTATATTTAGAATCTCTTTTCTCTGAAAAAATATGGGAGCTTTATGAGTTAGTTAAAATCATTTTTTATGTGAAATAACTCCAACCCAGGAGGAACATTAGGGTAAAGTAAAATTGGTGGGAGGAACGTTGTTAGAGAGGATATTTTCTTTACACATATACTAAAAGCTAACCATTTGCCACTGACAGAATAAAAAACATCTAATAAATTAATGCAACAACTATTTGGAAGCCTAACAACCAAGCAAGTTCTTAGTCAAGATAGTGTAAGGGATGAAATAAGACTACAAAGAAGACCAAGGTAGCTCTGGAACTCAAAGAAATAAATATTATCCAGATATGACAAATACTTGGAAAGTAAAATAGCAAAATAAGAGACAATTTATAATCCATCTGGTCATGGCGGATTATATTTTGATATGCAGCTGAATTTGGTTTGCTGGGATTTTATTGAGAATTTTGCATCTATTAATATATTCATAAGGGATATTGATCTGTAGTTTTCTTTTTTGTTGTTGTGTCCTTTCCTGGCTTTGGTTTCAAGCTGATATTGACTTCATAAGAACAAGTTAGGGAGAATTCCTTTCTTCTTGATGTTATGAAATAATCTCTGTAGTGTAGATACCAGTTGTTCCTTGTAGTTTTGGTAGAATTCATCTGTGAAACCATCTTGTGTAGGACGTTTTTTGTTGGAAAATTTTTTATTGCTGCTTCAATTTGGTTACTTGATATTAGTCTGTTCAGGAGTTCTATTTCTTCCTGATCAGGCCTAGGGAGGTTGTGTGTTTCCAGGAATTTGTCCATTTCTTCAACATTTTCAAGTTTATGTGCATAGAGATTTTTATAGTATTCATAGGTGATATTTTGTATTTCTGTGGTATCAGTTGTAGTATCTCCTTTTTCATTTCTGATTTAGCTTATTATGGTACTTTCTTTTCTGTTTCTGGTTAAGCTAGAGAGAGGCCTGTTGATTTTGTTTATCTTTTCAAAGAACCAAATTTCCATTTTATTAATCTTCTGTATAATTCTTTTGGAATTGATTTCATTGAGTTCTGCTCTAACCTTAGTTATTTCTTTCCTTCTGCTGGGTTTGGCATTGGTTTGCTCTTCCTTTTCCAATTCTTTGAGATGATTCATTAGATTGTTGATTTGTGTTCTTTCTGTCTGTTAGACGTAGGTATTTAAGGCTATGAATTTTCCTCTTAGGACTGATTTTGCAGATTCCCACAGATTTTGGTAACTTGTTTCCCTTCTGTCATTTAGTTTGAAGAATCTTTTGATTTTTGTCTTAATTTCTTCCCTGACCCAATATCCAATGCTATAATTTATGATTAATTATAAGCCATTTGTATATTCAAATGAATGTTTAGAAAATAAGTACTTTTGAGAGTTCAGAGGCAAAGAGAACAAAGGCTTCCAAATGACCATTTCAAGACAAAATATAAATATCTGAACATGGAAAATACGTCTTTATTTAATCTCTCTGTTGCTTGCTTTTTTATTCTTCTTGTGCATTAAGTATTTCCCACTTAATTAGCTCTTAATGCTGGGGGTGGAGGAAGGAAACGGAACATTAAATGTTGAAAGTGTCTTTTCTGACCAAAGCTTTCTCAGATGTACGCAAGTGAAAAGATGCATGTGGTTGCCTCTCTAGTCACTCCAGAAGAAGAAATTAACCAGTATGATTTCTTTGCCTCCTCCCGTGTGATTTAAAAAACTCAGGAATGGAAATACAAATACTACATGTTCTC
>RJWJ010023832.1:0-25418 GCA_004363605.1 Indri indri | reverse complement strand
GAATTCTAGAGGAAGATGTTGGAAATACTCTTCTAGACATTGGCCTAGGCAAAGAATTTATGAAGAAGACCCCAAAGGCAATCACAGCAACAACCAAAATAAATAAATGGGACCTGATCAAATTAAAAAGCTTCTGCACAGCCAAAGAAACTGTCACAAGAGCAAATAGACAACCTACAGAATGGGAGAAAATTTTTGCGTGCTACAAATCCGATAAAGGGCTGATAACCAGAATCTACTTAGAACTCGGGAAAATCAACAAGAAAAAATCAAACGACCCTATCGAAAAGTGGGCAAAGGACATGAACAGAAAGTTTTCAAAAGAAGACAGAATAATGGCCAAAAAACATGAAAAAATGCTCAACATCTCTAATCATCAGGGAAATGCAAATCAAAACCACAATGAGATATCACTTATCTCCAGTGAGAGTGGCCTTTATCAAAAAGTCCCAAACAATAAATGTTGGCGTGGATGCGGAGGGATAGGAACACTCATGCACTGTTGGTGGGACTGCAAACTAGTGCAACCTCTGTGGAAAGCAATATGGAGATACCTTAAAGAGATACAAGTAGAAGTACCATTTGATCCAGCAATCCCATTACTGGGCATCTACCCAAAAGAGCAAATGATACTGTATAAGAAAGACACCTGTAACCGAATGTTTATAGCAGCACAATTCACAATTGCAAAGATGTAGGAACAACCGAAGTGTCCATTAATACATGAGTGGATTAATAAAATGTGGTATATGTATACCATGGAGTACTATTCAGCTTTAAGAAACAATGGTGATATAGCACCTCTTGTATACGCCTGGATAGAGCTGGAACACATTCTACTAAGTGAAGTATCCCAAGAACGGAAAGACAAGCACCATATGTCCTCACCGTCAAATTGGTATTAACTGATCAACACATAAGTGTACATATAAGAATAACATCTGTTGGATGTTGGGCAAGGGGGAGGGGATAAGAGGAGGTAGGAGGGGATGGGTATATGCATATACAAAGAGTGCAATGCACACCACCCGAAGGATGGACATATTTGAAACTTGGACTTAGGGCGGGAGGCAGGGCAAGGGCAACTTCCATAAGCTAAACATATGTACCCTCATAATATGCTGAAATAAAAAAAATGAATTCAGAAGTGTTCCCTCTTCTATTTTCTAGAGCAGATTGTAGGGAATTATCATTTCTATCTTAAATATTGGTAGAATTTCACAGGTAAACCCTATGAAGCTCTGGTACTTTTTCTTTTGAATATTACTAATTATTTATTAAGTATATTTAAGATATAGGCTGTTTTAGTTTACCTATTTCTCCTTTTGTGAGTTTTGGTTGGTTTGATCATTCAGGAAATTCGCTCATTTCCTCTAAGTTATCAAATTTCTGGGAATAGAGTTGTTCATGGTTTTCCGTACCTTTTTAATATCCCTAGGATCAGATTCTTTCATTTCTGATATGAATAGTTTGTGTTACTTCTCTTTTGATTCTTGATTAGCCTGGCTAGAGGTTTACCAATTTTATTCCCCTTTTTAAAGAATCAGAATTTAGTTTTCTTCATTTTATCCATTGTTTTTCTGTTTTTAATTTCATTGATTTCCCCTCTAATTTTTATTGTTTCTTTTTTTCTTCTAGCTTTAGGCTTAAATTGATCTTCTTTTTCTAGTTTCCTAAGGTAGAAGCTTATATTATTAATTTTTGGTCCTTTTCTAATATATGCATTTAATGCTATAAATTTTTCTGTAAGTACTATGTTTTTAGTGTCTCACAAATTTGTCAAGTTGTATTTTTATTTCCATTTAGTTCAAAATATAATATTTTTAAATTTCTCTTGAGACTTCTTCTTTGACCCATGTGTTATTTAGAAATGTGTTGCTTATTCTCCAAATATTTGAAAATTTTCCAGATATTTTTCTGTTATTGATTTATAATTTTATTTTGGTCAGAGAACATATTTGATCTGCTTTTTAAAAAAATTATTAAGTTGTGTTTTATGGCTGAGAATATGGTCTATCTTGGTGAATATACCATATGAGCTTAAGAAGAATATATATTCTGATAGTGTTTGATAGAGAATTCTAAAAATATCAATTAGACAAAGTTGATTGATAATGTTGTCTAGTTCAATTATATCCTTACTGATTTCCTGCCTGCATGATATAGCAATCTCTGAAAGATGGGTTTTGAAGTATACAGTTATAGTAATGTATTTGTCTATTTCTCTTTTCAGTTTTATCATTTTTGTTGCTCTGCTGTTAGAAGCATATATGTTAAGGATTGTTATGTCTTCTTGGAGAATTTACTCCTTTATCATTATGTAATGCTGTCTTTATTCTTGGTAATTTTCCTTGTTCTGAATTCTGCTTTGTCTAAAATTAAGATAGCTACTCCTGCTTTCTTTTGATTAGTGTTAGCATGGTATATCATTCCCCATCCCTTTACTTTAAACCTAATACTTCCTATTTAAAATAGGTTTCTTATAGACAACATACAGTTGGATTTTATTTTGTTTTTTAACCCACTCTGGCAATCACTATCTTAATTGGTATATTTAGATCACTTACACCCGTACTCCTGAATTCTTTCTGAGCCATCATCAGAATAGCCTTTAATGTCCATGGTGGAAGGCTGTGTCCTATAGAGGGAGAGAGGGAAAGAAGGAAGATCAGGTAGGAAGAGCCTCAGACCACAGGGCAGCTCTGAGAAAGTCACATACAGGCCAGTGTGGAGCCCAGGGTAAAGATTGACCATTACATGTGTCCCTTATTGGGCATAAAGAGCCCAGCACTAGTACCCTGCTGTGCTGAGTGCAACCAGGAGCAATTGGGGAGAGCAGAGTCTTGGTATGAATACTACCAAGAATCCCAAAGGTGTGGCAGCTGGAAGGGAGGTCTGAGAGGCACACTGTCATGCCTGCCACAGGTTGTCCTTTTCTCTATAGGAATTTGCCAGTGAGGATAGAGGGGACTAAGAAGCTTAAAGGAACTTCCAGCAGAATCCTGGGACTAAGGGGATAAAAAGGGAAGTTGAGGGACTGCCGAGTGGCCATTACAAAGAACAAAGGCTTTGGGTAGGAACTTGGAGGGTCACACCCTGGGAGTAATGGCTCACCTTCTACTCAGCTCAGTCCCTGATGGTATTTAGGAGATCTAGGATCCCAAGGGCCCCAGCATAGATGCTGGCTAAAAGCAGATGTAAATTCCTTATAGGAGGAAAGTAAAATCACCCAGAGCTTCAAATTATTTATAGCTTTTTATTTTAGAAAATAATTAAAACACAAAGGTGAAATTTCATGTTGCCATAAATGGAGGCCAGGTTCATATAGTTCGTATGATGTTAAAACTAAATTAACACCCTATAGGTTACCTCCATAAATTAAATACTGTGCATTACTTACATCGTTGTTGATGGTTATCAAGAGAAAATTAAAAAGCAACTGTTGGCCAGACACAGTGGCTCACACCTGTACTCTAGCACTTGGGGAGGCCAAGGCAGGAGGATAGCTCAAGGTCAGGAGTTCAAGACCAACCTGAGTAACAACAAGACCCAGTCTCTACAAAAAATAGAAAAATTAGCCAGGTGTGGTATCACTTGCCTGTAGTCCCAAATACTCGAGAGGCTGAGGCAGGAGGATCGCTTGATCCCTGGAGTTTGAGGTTACAGTGAGCTACGATGATGCCATTGCACTTTATCCCAGGCAACAGAGTGAGACCCTCTCTGCAAAAAAAAAAAAAAAAAAAGCAACTGTTTGGGATTTTCTATACTTCCCATAAAAAAAAAAATTTAGAACTGGAATGCTAAACTTCTTTCAAGCTTTATCAAAATTGTATTTAGACAAAGAACAAATACCTTTAATTGGTAGTTTTAATTATTAAGAGTGGTTGCTTTTAATAAGCATTTTATCCAAATTGGTGCAGATGCTTTATTGTATTTTAGAATTATAACTCTTCAGTAGTATTTTTGGACTACTACTGTGTGGGGAGAGAGAACTAACCTGAGTGAACTTTCACAGGGTTTCCAGTATTTGTGTTGAGTTGATTATGGGCTGGGTCATTCCCTGAGACTCTGAGGTGTCAACCTTGACCTCCTGCAACCAGAAATTGGTTGGAACCTGGAACTGAGTGGTAAGGTCACAAGGGAATATTGGAAGTTTAAATGGGAAAAGTTTGGTTCTTTTTGTTTTATCAGATTTAAGTTCCAAATTGGGAAGGGGGTTAGCATTTTTCTCTAGGAAAGGACAAGGTGGAAAGACATACAAAAATCACATAAAGTGGCAAAATAATGACACATCAACAGGGAATAGTCAAGGAGTCAAGAATCCAAGTGAAGATTCTATGCTGATCATGCCTGCCTTGGACTTGCATAGAAATATCTCACATAAAGTTGTTAAATATGCCTTTTTCCTCCTCTTTTAAGTATTATTTTTTGTGAAAAGTTGAACTGCGTCAACTAGGCTTCAAAGGAGGAATGGTGAGTCAGGGGGAGCCAGGCCTAGCAGACACCCCAGGAACCATATGAGGCAATCTCTCAAGTGGGCACGTGAAAGCTCTGGGCAGGAAGCCAGGTCTGTGTCTGTGACTGCCCCACCCTATTCAGAGACTCTCTAATGCTCTGGCTGCTTTAAACTACAAAAGTCATTGTATTAATAATTCACCTGGATAAGGAACCTCCTTACCTTAAACCAGTAGAGAATACTTATTGGGAGTGGTTTTTATCAAAGTAAATATTCTTTCTTCTAAAGCTTTGGAATACAATTTGACATAGAATAGACTTTTTCTTCTGGTGGGAGACCTGATTTGCCTAAAATGAAAATATGCTGTATCAAGAGCAACTCAAAATGGCACAAGTACTGCTGTTACTTGGGATTAGTTGAATAATTTTTGAGAATCCCATCCTCATCTCAACCAACAAGAAAAAAATCTCTTCTCCCACCTTTCTTATTGCTGTGGAACTCTGCAAGGCTATCTCTCTTCTGTTTCACTGATGCATCATCTTCCAATTGCTATTGCTGGGTTCCTTCCCCTGCCCACCCCAGCTTTCTGCAGTATTACTACTCAACAGGGCAGAAGTTTTCCTCAGCCCGTTTCTGAGCAAGAAACCTCAATTCACTGTGAGAAGCTTAATAATAATAAAACTGTGCTCTTAGAGAGCACTTTTCATCTTTCTGGAGCTTAATGTTGCCGGTTAGGTTTCTCAGTAGATGAATGGGAGGAAGCTTTTAAAACCCATTAGCTTTCCAAGAGCGTTCCCACTTCTTCTTGGATTCAGATCATTTTCACCCTGTTTACTTCTGGGAGCAGCACCAGTAACAGTGGAATCACTTTTTAACTGAATTCCTGAAATTAAGCCCATTAGAAAGGTTCTTCTGAGTCCACCTTGACCTTGGATCCAACTGTTTACAGAAATCTCAATTTAAGCTTTTCTCAGATATAATTTTTATAAAAATGTATGCAATACTTCATCTAGACATTCAGTCACGTAAAGGTTATATTAGAAAGCATTGAGAATAAAAGGGCTTTACTCTTTTTTTTTGAAAAAGTTAAAATTATGTTTTTATTATAGAAGATGGAGTTTAAGAATATTATAATGAAGAAGACAGAATTATTTTTAAAAGATTATAATTAAAGATCTTTACAGAATCTACATTGAATATTTTATTGAGACTTTCAGTCATTTTTCATATTCACATATTATGCTAATTGTACTGAAAGATTGTATTGTCATGCTAAGTAACTGAGGGACAATAAATTAATATTATATATTAAAAAGGCCAGGAAGGTGTTCTGTTGCCCTTGGAAAATGAATTACACCTAACATATGCTATGGCAACTGGATCACATGTAAATTTGTAAGTGCAAATATAAATTTTAAGTTATTTTTCAAATGCATATTTTTTTGAACATTAGTTACATGGAGTCAAAGGTTAAAATGCAAAATGTCATGAAGGGGCTCCCTCTGCATCCCATAATGCTGAGACTTCTCTCCTCTGTTCACCTGGGATTTCCAGACTTTGTGATGCTTTCTGCTTGTACACCATAGTGGTAAGAACACCCACATGAGAATCAGACAACTCCTATTCTTAGAGGGACCATCTGTGCAGGTTATTTTGATTCTCATATGGACCACGTGGTAGGTTCCGTGATTTAAGACTAGACCTCCCCATGAAGGGAATTAGAGTGGTCATGTTGACCTCATGGTTTTGTTATACAGACACATGGCAGAACATTTCAAACATGTATTAATTATTTTATTCAGTGCTTAAAATATTGTAGTTCTTTAAATTTGTTTATGGGCTTAAATACTGTAGGCAGCACTCATCTTCATTTTCATATTATTTTGTGACAATATAGCCAAAATAATTTCTAAGTTTTATTTCCACAAATATCTATAATTTACGCATTACCTGGAAGTGGCATCCCTAACACACAAATGAACCCAGATTACAGTCTAAAAGTTTATTCGGTATAGTGTATAGTACTGCAAAAATTTTAATAAAAATTGTGCTTAAATTTCTAAGATAAGTCACATAAAACTATAGCTTCCATAAAATAGCTGAAATCATATTAGTTTATTTTACACACCAAATCCCTTAATCTCGAGAGCCCTAGTTTGTTCTGAGCATAAGAGCCTCTGCAGCCTAGCTAAACCCTCCTGATCATTGAGCCTTTGTGGATTTTGTTTTCCTCCTTGACAGTGTCAGTACAATAAAGAGCTATGGAGAATTGAGAGGAGAGAAGGGAGAAGAACATTTCAACAAAAAACTGATAGGAAGAAATTTGGAGACCTTTGAGAAAGGGTCTGAGAAAAGGCAGAATTAAGTTAAAAGGCATCGTACACTCATGTTCATAGCAGCATTATTCATGATCGCCAAGAGATAGAAGCAACACAAGTTTTTACCAATGGATGAATGAATAAACAAAATGTGGTGTGTCCATGCAATGGAATATCATTCAGCCTTACAAAGCAATAAAATTCTGACATATGCTACAACATGGATGAAAATGGAAGACACTGTGCTAAGGGAAATAAGCCAATTACAAATAGATAAATACTGTATGATTCCACTTATACCTAGAGCAGTTGAATTCACAGTGACAGATAATAACATGGTTTCTAGAGGCTGAGGACAGGGGGAAATAGGGAATTGCTGTTTAACGGGTATGGAGTTCCAGTTTTGTGAGATGAAAAGGGATCCGGAGATTGGTAGCACAACAATGTGGATGTGCTTAACTCTACTGAACTGCACACAAAAAAAGGGTTAAGATGGTAAAACTTCATGTGTATTTTACCACAATTTTTTTTAAACTATTAATTTAAAAAATGGATTAGTGTATTAAGGAAATCCTAGAAGTAGAAACAATGTTATTTTCCTTGTTGGTTTTTAAATATTAGCTCCTCTAAAGTGCTTAAAGATGTATGTAATGCCATATAGTAAGGAAAGAAGAAGACGACTTGCCACTTCTGCTCTGAAGTGTCCTGGGGGACTATTTATTTATATAAATAGGTCGCTTATCTTGATTGTGAACACCCTTTGAGACCTCTGGGAATTATTAAGGTTCCCCAGGCTGGAGCATGAGACTAACTCCTCAAGGTTTTCTGGTGGGTAAATGTATTAGTTTGCTAGGGCCGCCATAACAAAGTATCACAAACCGCTGGCTTAAAAAAATGGAAATTTATTGTCACACAGTTCTGGAGGGTAGAAGTCCAAGATCAAATTGTCATCATTTTTTGGTTCTTTCTGAGGCCTTCTGGTTGTTTGCTCTCAATTTTTGGCATTCACAACCTGTGCCGTCCTCTTCACATGACATTCTCCCTTGTGCGAGAATGTGTCCAATTTCTCCTATTTCTAAGGACACTGGTCATATTGGATTAGAGGCCCACCCTACTTCTCCACTATGACCTCATCTTAACTAATTACATCTACAAGGACCCTGTTTCCAAATAAGGTTGCCTTCTGAGGTATTGGGGGTTAGGACTTCAACATAAAAATTTTGGAGGGGACATAGTTCAACCCATAACAAGAAGCAACACACACAATGGGATGAAATAGCTTCTGGGAAACTGCTCAAGTCCCAGGACCTATGTAATTTTAGAAAATTAGTGAAGCAAAATGTAATAGAGTAAAAAATTATTCCTCAAATTTCACCAGCTAAACATCATGTGTGGGATGTTTCTTGTGTTGACAGGTAGCACCACACACATATTTTTTTAAATGGGCTGAAAGTTATACATAAATAGGATTGGTTTGAAAGTCTGTCTGAAAAGGAAGTACACCCTCCATATGCACCACACATTCCATGCAACCAAGCAATTGTCCATCTACCATGCCAGAAAAATATAAGAGATTTGTTCTCTGGAGAGGATAAAACAGAGAAACACGGATCACACCAGAAGAAATAAAAGCACAATTAAAGGTGAAGGCAAAAGAAAAAGTGTTGGATTAAGGAGATTTTTGCATATTAAATTTTGAGACCTCAGCTTTTTTCTCCATTGGAATCCCAGAACTCCAGCAGCCAGGATTTATTCCCTGCAAGCAATAGATTAGAAGGTACTTGTTTAAGATAGAATTCTCTGGAAACAGACTCTAAGACAGAGATTTGCATGCAAAGTGTGTTTTGGGGAATGCTATCATGAGACAGCAACTATAAGAAACTGAAGAAAATGTAATTGGGCAGAGGGAAAAACCAATTCTAAAGCTTGCTACTGAAACCTCAGCCAATCTCATGGCCAATTCTGGCAATTCTGTTTCTGGGATGTCCCTCCAGAGTTGTGCCACATTGAAGCAAAGTGATCAGACATTTGTATTTCTGCAACAGCTTGTAAATTACCCTGGTCTGCCCCTTGGCATGAGGAATAACCTTGGGTGAAGCAGTTGGTTCCCTGTGACACAGGGCAATTCCAGTGAATAGTGAAGCTATGAGCCCTCAGCCACTAATATATCCAGGCCTGGGTGATGCATTGGCCCTGAAGAGAGGGCATATCACAATATCCAGTACAATATTTCCCTGGGAAGTCTGACCAGCTCAAAAGAAAAGAAATTAAAGACACTGACATTGGTGTTTACAAACAAAAAATGCCCAGTCATATCACTCTTTCTTGATGCTTGTAGTCAACAAGCCCCACAGCATGCACTCAGCCTCAATCAACTTTTCAGTGCTCTACTTTTCAGTATGAGCGGACAGCCAACAATAGCTAAGCATTTAAGTAAATTTTAGAATGTGAAAGACAGAAGCCAAAATGAAGTGAGACACAGATAATACATAAGGAAGAAAATACTTAAAAAAATAAGACTAACATTAATACCACCAACAAGTAGAGAGAAAATAATAATATCCATGACACATGAATATTCACAGAAAAAAATATTCTTGGAACTAATATATAATAGATTATTTTAGAAATTTTAAAAATTCAGTAGAAAGTCTAGAAAATAAGATCAAGAAAATCTTACATAAAATAGAGCAGACAGAAATAGATGAAAAAGAGAAAGAAAATAAAACAACTGGAAGAAATTCAGATATTTGGACTCTAAAAAAATAAAAAGAGAAAATGGAAGAAGGAAACAATTCAAGAAAAATTCGGAGAACAGAATATATAAGTTTGCAGATGGAAGGACCCACAAAAGTGTCCAGCACAATATATAAAAGTGGAATAAAACTGCAGAAAAATGAGCTTCCAAAGAGAAAAAAACCAAAATCATTTTCATAAAAAGGAAAAAAAATTATTAAAAATTAGAAGAGACTTCTCAACAGGAACACTAGGATGTAGAAGATAATAGAGCAATGTCTTCAAAACTCTGAAAGGTCTTCTCCAAACTAAAATTTTATACCCAAAACCACTAGCAATTAAGTGTTCAGATAGAATAAATATCAAGCTCTCTAAAGGTTACTTCCCACGTTTTCTATGTAAAGAAGCTAAAAGAAGATGTACCACATGATATTAATGAAATGGAGAGAAAAAGAAGCCATGGAATCCCCAAAATGAGAGATTTAACACAAGAGGGGAGGTGAAGGGAATTACCAGGTGTATCGTGAGAGACTGAGACCGTGCAGTGAGACTAAGAAGCGACCAACTCAGACTGAAGCAGGTCAAAAAGCTCTGAGAGAGACTTGCTCAAAAAGATAAAACTAATAGACTATCTAAAGGTGTTGAACATAATGAAAGGAGACTTACAAATAACTAAAGGAGACTTTGGGGTTAAATAATAAATATGTAGAAAGCAAATAAAAATAGGATAATTGTTAATTCCAGTGAAAATAAACTTGTATAGAAAAGTAAAAATGATCATCGTGTATTAAAAAGTTCAGCCTTCAAGAGCATTTATATAGTCATACTAATATAAAATTATAATACAGTGAAGTTTCAGGAAGTGTGTGTTTGCCTGTGGTAGTGAGAAGATTAAAAAGACTTTATGCCTCATCTTTCGTTTTTGGCAGTCAGTGGAGGACTAAAACTGAAAAATCAAGAAGTGCACAATCAAAAAGCATGTTACGTGGAGATATGGACACAAGAAACAAAATAATTTGATTAAAATTCAAAGTTTTTGCCTATGTGGGATGGAAAATGGCAGTGGCATGTGAAACAGACTATTTTCTTTTTTTTTGGATAATGTCTTTATTGGTTTTATAAAAGCAATACATACTCATTTATAAATAATTCAAACAATATAGGAAGTTAAAGGAAAATTTTTGGGTTTTTTTCTGTGAGCTTTCTACTTCTTGTTCTAAATACATCAATTTTTTTTTTTTTTTTTATTTCAAGGTGCTATGAGGGTACACACATTTTGGTTACACTTTATGACTTTGCCTCACCCAAGCGAGGGTTAAAGGCATGCCCTTCCCCCCTACAATGCTCCCCGCATCCTTTAGTTGTGGGGTTTACCACCCCCCCATCCCCTAATCCCTGGAGAGTATTACTGCCATGTGAGCACCCTAGTGTTGATCAGTTAGTACCAATTTGATGGCGAGTACAAGTGGAGCCCATTCTTCCGCTCTTGTGGTGCCTCACTTTGGATAATGGGCTTAAGTTTAATGCAGGAAAGTATAAGAGGTTCTAGATCACTGTCATTTCTTATGATCGAGTAATATTCCATTGTATACATATACCAAATTTTAACAATCCACTCATGAATTGACGGGCACTCGGGTTGTTTCCACATCCTTGCAATAGTGAATTGTGCTGCCATAAACATTCGGGTGCAGATGTCTTTATCATAGAATGTTTTTTGCTCTTTTGGGTAGATGTCTAATAGTGCTATTACTGGATCGAATGGTATTTCTATTTTTAGCTCTTTGAGGTATCCCCAAATTCTTTTCCACAGAGGTTGCACTAATTTGCAGTCCCACCAGCAGTGTAAGAGTGTTCCTGTCTCTCCACATCCTCGCCAGCATTTGCTGTTTTGGGATTTTTTGATAGAGGCCAATCTCACTGGGGTTAGGTGATATTTCATTATGGTTTTGATTTGCATTTCTCTAATGATTAGAGATGTTGAGCATTTTTTTTATATGTTTGCTAGCCATTATTCTGTCTTCTTTTGAAAAGTTTCTGTTAATTTCCTTTGCCCATTTGTTGATGGGGTTGTTTGATTTTTTCTTGTTGATTTTTTTGAGTTCTAGATAGATTCTGGTTATCAGCCCTTTATCAGATGTGTAGAAAGCAAATATTTTCTCCCATTCTGTGGGCTGTCTATTCATTCTAATGATAGTTTCCTTGGCAGTGCAGAAGCTTTTTAATTTGATCAGATCCCATTTATTTATTTTTGTTGCTACCGTGATTGCTTTGGGGTTCTTCTTCAAGAATTCCTTGCCTAGGCCTATGTCTGAAAGGGTCTTCCCAACATCTTCTTTTAGAATTCTTAAGGTTTCATGCCTTAGGTTTAAGTCAGTTATCCATCTTGAATTGATTTTTGTGAGAGGTGAGAGGTGGGGATCCAGTTTCATTCTTCTGCATGTAGCTATCCAGTTTTCCCAGCACCATTTATTGAAAAGAGATTCTTTTCCCCAGGGTATATTTTTGAAACAGACTATTTATTTTAAGTCTTGTAAAACTATCTGGTTGTTCAAAACATGTACATGTGTAACTTTGATAAAAATAAAAACACAATTTTTTAAAACATGAAAATATTTGTAGCACTGTTGACTTCTGCCAAAATGACAGCCCTCTTACAGAAATTAAAGTGATTCTTACTTTCCACTTTGGCAAACAATTGTTTCCACCAACTTCTGGAGCTAATGGATGTTTGCTACCCAATTGACTTCTAAATCCTCTGTCTCTCCTCACAGCAAATTTTCTTTATAGAAGAAAACAAGAAATAGTAAACATGGGTAATTTGAAATAGAAATAATATAATAACTTATGTATAACAACGGTGATGTGGTGCCAACTGAAATGTCCTGGGAAATTTAAACCCCCAAGAATAGGTATCACAGATTATGTCCTGACAAATTAAGAAAATCCAACCAACACTCCTAATATTGTTTAATTTCCATAGCAAATGTTTCCATTACCTAGGAGGGGTGAGGGAGAAAAAGAAACACCAGATAACCGTGAGCTGTGGACAATGGAAGTGTTATTGCCCTCGTGAATTGAAATTTACAAATGTGGAGGCTATAGAGTAGAAGCCTGAGAGACTGCCTAGTATGAAACCCTTAGGAAAGAGTTCTAACATCCAAAGTAATTAATTGACTTATCTGCACTGATTTGACGAAAGACTAATTTTAAAATAAAACACAGTCATTTCTGTAATAGTGGGTCCTTTATACAGAGATACGATTTCCAATGTATGTATAAAACCACAAGCAAGCTTGAATTCTGCCTACTAGCCTCAGGATCCAATTGCAAGACAGGGGATGATTGCTGGATAAAAGGGGCAGAAAGTGATCATAGACCAGTTTCAGTGCATCCCAATAAAGGAGAAAGGGGCAGTGGCAGATATGGGAAAGCAAAATTTTCCCCAGAATTATAGATTCTCTCAGTACAGTCATTTTTATCAGGCCAATTAAAGGGCAAAATTTCAGCAGAGGGTCACAGCGGAGACAGCAGCCGTACGAGCCAGCCATCCTGGTGAGCTGGCGCTGGGCTCTTCTCACAGGGCTGTGGTCCTGCCTCCTTCCTGCACTGCCAGGCGACCAAGAACAGGACCAGGCTTTAGGGGAGGGCTACCCAGACATTAAGGTTTAGAACTCTCTGAGCAAAATAATACCAATCCTTTAAAACAACATATATGAAACCAATCACTATGCATACATTAAACATACATTGGTGCTGTAAAGTCATGATGTTCTATGATTGTGAAGTTTTATCAGTTAATTTTGTATCTGAAGCTTACAGGTTTTATTCTAAGAATCAGTCTGTTAGCCAAAGACCATTATTTTACAAACTGGTTTTGGCTTGGAAGAGCCTATGTCCCCCAAATAGCTGTGCCCCAGAAACTCCTGTCCAAGACATTTCCTAAAGTCAGAGATCTACCTTAAAGTCAACTCAAGATTCAAATCCAGGCTTTCTGATTCCAGATTATTCACCTTTCCACTTGATCAATGTATGTGTTCTTTACAAAAAGACATTTATATATGCCAGAAGTATGAAACAAAAATGGAATTCCAAGTGATAGTACAGTCTGTGTCTCTTATTATCAACTTTAAAATTCATCACAGGCACCTATCACAGCGCTCTACAAATCCTGTGTTTCTGTTCTTTCAGATCGGATGCTCATTTGTTGATTTGCATGATATTGTTAAAGAGCGATGGCTTTGGTGTCATATGGTCCAGTTAATTCTGACTCTTTCACCTACCATGTGGGAAACTTCTCTGAACCTCAATTTACTTATCTGTAAAATGGGGATATAATACCTAACTTAGAGTGCTATTTTAAAAATTATGAGTTACTGTCAAGAAAACAGCTAAGAGAGCACACATAGTGGGTATCCAAAAATGGCAGCTTCTTTTCTTATTTTCTTTGGTAGTTACCATTTGTTGATTGCACTAGGCTTTCTTATATCTCTCTAGGAGAAAAGTGGTAAAAAAAAAAAATAATAAGGCCATTTTTTAAAATGTAAGTTTTATTATTATTCAGATATGGTGTGACCAATAGATCAGAGACAATTGTCATTGAAAGGGGAGTTTATTAGTCACAGTTCCCAAGACGGGGGTCACACCATGCCATGCGGGGACACACAGGCTCAGGAAGGAGAGGGGAGTGGAGGGGGACAGAATGTGGGCCAGAGTCTCTCTCATGGTTTCCTTGGGAAGGAATGGGTGAGGCAGATAGATTGAGCAGGCTTAGAATTGGCTAGTTTGAATAATTCCGGTGAGCTCTGAGCTGTGAGGGCTGTGCTGAGTTTTCTGGTACCTGGCCCTGTGGTGATTAGGGAAGGGGAATATTGGCCCTGAGTATGAGAGTCCTAGAGAGGAGGCTCTGGGTTCCTTGGTTTGCATAAGAAAGCCATGCTCCCAGGAGTAAGCGGTTTACTCTCCCTAGGAATTGCCTTCCCTGGGAGGGGCGGTGTCTCCAGTGTCAGCAAGACCCCAGATGTTAAAACATCAGAAATATAGGAAATAAAAAGGTATCGTTGCTATTACCATTGTAGACGAGGTTCACATGGGGCATTAACAGCAATTTTCTACAGCTGAGTTAGGATACTTTGTTGTTTTGCTGTGATTTGTTTTTTTCTATGAAAACATATTCCATAAATGAGGGAACAGGAAGATCAGGCCATCCATTAGCTGCAAAAATGAGTATCCAGTTTACATTTTCACAAGGAATTGGCCATATTTTCTTTCACAAATTCTACCAAAATTGTTATATCCTCATATAATAACTTCTTCTGACAATTTGCATCATTTGAAGACATCACACAATGATTTAAGTTGAGTGTTATGGTCCTAAAATGAAAAAATCTAAAAGCATTTTATGTTCAGATTAATTTTATTTCCTTTGTTTTGCCTCCTCACTTCCCTTTCCTTCTCCTTTAGTCTATCTTTCTTCCTTTATTTTCTTCTTGATCTGACTTATCAAGCAACTTCAGGATGACATTAAGAATGTTGAATTTGAGCTCACATTTCCTAGATGTGTCAAAGTTTAAAAATATAAAACGAACTCTGGTATTATAGAACCATATGGCAAACAACACAGTGTCAAAGTCAATAAGTCATCTATCTTATGGCCTGGGAGGGAAATGCCATGCTACTACTTATTTCACCTTAAATCTTAAGAAAGTCCTGAAATTTTATCATTTTGAATATTCTATGTTCATATGTATTAGCAAGTTCATTGATTGTAACAATATCCTTAATCTCTTGGTTATCTTTCCAATTAGGATATAGAAGTTTGGAAAAAGATGATGCACCCCAATTGCGGAAGTTGATCAGACAGATTGGGTCATTCTTGTCATACCCAACTAAAACAGAGTTCAGAGGCCAGGGGAAAAAGCACTCGGGGCACAAAACATTGCTCTAAGAGTGTAATTCTCTGCAAGCCTGGCTGCTGAAACTGCCTGCTGTACCCTGAAACCAGTTTTATCAAATAGTTGCTGAAATAAGTTCCTGCAACTCTAAGAATAGTTTTACCCATTGCTGCCACTTATCAGTCAAAATTTGCCAGCTCCCCAAAACTTTACTAGTGCCATCGAAATTTGTCAAGGAGCACTATGTAACATCTCTCTTTTTTATGGCACCTCTAATCTTCTCTTTGTTCTTTGACATACTGAAGACCACCAGTCGCTGCGTATGCCCCGAATTGTAATTCTTTCTTCCCAAATAAGACCTTTTAATTTCAGAGATTCATCTGTATATATTCTTTGACTTTGACATATACTAACAATGAGAATATTCTAGATAAACTTGTTTTAAAAATCTGTTTTTGAACTATTTAAGAGTTTCAGATATAGAGAAGAGTAAATGAGCTACAGAGACTTATTCTTAGGCAAGTACAGACTGACGACTGCTTCCACCACTGAGGGAAATTACGAAGTCCGCAGGGAGGTGTAGGCAAAAGAGAAACCTGTCCTTGACAGAATTTAGAAAGGATAAGGAGAAACAGACCAAACTTTCAATGGTCATGTAGGGGTTGGGTGGTAGATTTGAGGTTGGAGGGAGCCCAGACTCAAAGGTAACCCTCCCATCCAACAATTCTCTTCAATGAGAATTTTTCTTCCTAGCTTTCCAGGTGGTACCTATGCTGAAGTGGGACAGAAAGCAGAGATTATGTCCTTTCCACCTAATGTTTATAAGGTCTTGCTGAAGAGGAAGCCGGAAACCACCCTCAAAATATTTGAAATTAGAGGTGAACTGAAACTAACTAAAACTGCAAGCCAATCCCAACTCAATTCAATTCCTCATTAGGTTAAAAAACACTGCCCCTAACCTTATCTGTCTGTCAAACAAAAGAGCAAGACATTTCTGAGGCTAGGTAGTATTTACTTTGGTCTCTACTGCTCTTTTAATGAAGATATCTGACATAGAATTAAAAATTATGATAGGCAAAAATTGGGGAGGTGAAATCCATGATTAAAAGGAAGAAAATTCATCAAAGCAAACCTACAACAAATCCACATTCTGTCTCTATGGATTTGCATATTCTGGACACTCCACGTAAATTGAATCACGTAGTATGTAGACTTTCATTTCTGGCTTCTGTCACTTAGCATAATGTTTCCAAGGTTTATCCATGTTGCAGTACATATTGGTACTTCATTTCCTCTTTGTAGCAAAATAATGTTTCTTTCTATACATATACATATTTTGTTTATACATTTATTAATTGGTAGACATTTGTTTTGTTTCCATTTTTTGGCTATTATAAATAAGGGTACAGTTTTCTGGGGAGTTATAAAAATGTTCTTGAATTAGATGGTAGTGATGATTGCATAACTTTGTGAATATAATTTTAAAAACATTGACTTGAACACTTTAAATGAATGAATTTTCTGTTACATGAGTTATATCAATAAAAAAGTGGACATATATGGGTTCAGATTTTGAAATTAGCAAAGAAGGACTTTAAAATCACAATTCTGAATGCATTAAAGAATTTAGAATGAAAAAATGAGTAAAAAGATGAGGAATCACTGCAGAGAAATAGAAACTCTAAAACGTATCCAAACAGAAATTCTAGAAATAAAACTTTTGAGTATCTGAAATAAAGGATTAATTACTGGACTAAACCAATACAGCAAAAGAAAGGCATAGTGAATTAGTAAACCAAGTCAATAAAAATTATCCAAATGAAAGCATGAGTAGAAAAAAAAATTTTTTTAAAGCAGAATAGAGCATCAGAGGTTTGTAGGACAATTCTAAGTAATCTGATATACATGTTATTGGAGTTTCAAAGGAAGAGAAGAGAATGGGGCAATTGAAATATTGGAAGAGATGATTGGCATGAATTTTCCAAAAGCAACAAAAGACATTCAGTTCTTAGATACAAGAAACTCAGTGAACCTTAAACAGGACAACTACAATAAAACTATACCTAGGCATAACATTGTCAAAAATTATGGAAACACAATACAAAGAGATAATCTTAAAAACATCCAGCCAGGGGGAAAAAGAACAAATTGTGCTCAGATGAACATCTATAAAAACTACTGCTGAATTCTCATCATAAGTAATAAAAGCCAGAAAACAATGGAACAGTTTCTTTAGAGTGCTTAAAGAAAAAAAATTATCAACTTAGAATTCTATATGCAGTGAAAATATTCTTCAAACATAGAGCAGAAATAAAGACATTTTTGGAAAAACAAAAACAAGCAATTTCATCATTAGCAGACTGGACTACAAAAAACACTGAAGTTAGTTAGACTACAAAATCAATTCTAGATGGCAGCCCACATGTGTAGGAGGGAAGGAAGAACCCTGAAAGGTTAAAAATATAGAAATTACAAAACACTAACACTATTCTTTTTAAAATTTCTTCAAAATACCTTTGAACCTTTAAGCACAGCTTGACGAAATTTTCTGTGCAAGGTCAGATAATAAATACTATAGGCTTTGCAAACCATACAATCTCTGTCACAACTACTTAATGCTGCCATCATAAGTAGCCATAAACAATACATAAATGAATGGGCATGACTGTGATCCAGTAAAATTTTGTTTATACAAATGGCTATGTTATTATTACACAATAGTTTAAAAGTATAAAGTATTATGGATAAGTGATCAAAGATGTGTAAGACCTATACACTAAAAATGACAAAGCATTGCTGAGAGAAATTAAAGAAGACAAACAAATGGAGAGTTATACCATGTTCATGAATCAGAACAATCAATAGTTAAAGTTTCAATAATCTTCAAATTAACCTATAAATTTAATGCAATCCTAATAAAATCCCAGCAGGTTTTATTTCATAGAAATTAACAGGCTTTTCTTATATTTTATGTAAAATGCAAAAGGCCTCAAATAGCCAAAACAATTTTGAAAAACAGAACAAAGCTGGAGGACTTATACTATGTGTTCTTATGCCTTATTACTAAGACATAGTAATAATACAGTGTCCTCTTGGCATAAAGATAGGCAAATAGAGCTATAGAACAGAATGGAGAGTTTGGAAATATATTAACTCATATCTGTTCAATTGATTTTTGACAAAGGTACCAAAACAATTCAATTGACAGAGCAAAATCTTTTCAACAAATAGTGTTGGAACAATTAGATACCTATATGCCAAACAAAATAGAACCAACACCCTAAACAAAAAAACCTTAGCCATTATCTCACACTATTCACAAAAAACTAATTCCAAATGAATTACATACCTAAATATAATAGCTAAAACAATAAAACATTCAGGATAAAACATAGGAGAAAATCTCAGTGACCTAGGGTTTGACAAATTTTGCTCTTCAGAAGATACTGTTTCAAAAATGAAGAGGCAGGGCACAGACTGGGAGAAAATATTTGTGAAGTAGATCTCTGACAGAGGAATTGTAATGAAGGATATAAAGAACTCTTATAACACAATATGGTGACAAAAATTTAATTAAAAATTAATAAATGATTTAAACAGATACATAGCTAGTATTATCTACTAGCGTGGGAAAAGCTGTTCAACAGCATGGTTATTAGTGAAATGCGGAATAAATCCACAATGACACATCACTACGCTCATTGGAATGGATAAAATTTAAAAAGACTAACCATACCAGCATCAGTGAGGACGTGAAACAACTGGGAAACTCAAAACAAGAGCTATTTCATGCTCACAGCAACATAAATAAATCACGAAATAATTAGGCAAGATGAAAGAAGCCAGACAATAGAGAGTATATATTATATGATTCCACTTATATAAAGTTCTATGTGCAAATTAATCTACAATAACCAAAAACGTATCAATGTTTGCCAAAGAATGGGATGCGGCAGGAAGGAGGGCAGGGAATGATCACCGAGGGGTATGAAGATATTTTTGTGAAGGAGTCTATGTTCTTTAGTTTGATTGAGGTGACAGTTTCATGGGTATATACCTATATCAAAACTAATCAAATTGTAAAGATTATAATGTCAGTCAAATACGAAGCTTATTTTATGTCAATTACTACTTGATAAAACTAAAAATAGATCATCATAACTATGATGATAAATAAATCAACATTGATATTCTGCATCATGTTTTAAAAATACGCATTTCAACTAGCTTGCTAATTCATGAAATTCCACAACTAGAGAATCATTCTTTTGACCTTCAATGAAATATAAATAACTAGAAATGGCAACATTTTAAATCTTTCAGCTAAACTCAAATTCCATGCAGAGGATCTGCCCATGTCCACAGCTTCCATCGCTCACTATGTCTCCTGGACCCAGGCACAGAGAACCACAGTCCTCGCTTCCTTGTTCATACACCTGCACGCCTTGGCTTCTGTTCTGTACTCCACCTAGGGTATCGTCCCCTTCCATGTCTGGCCACCCCCAATCATCATTCAAGATAAGACTGATTATCTTTCACCAACCACCTCCACCCATCCCACTGCCCAAGCCCTGGCTGAGGACAAAGATTCCCTTTTCTGTTTCCATGGACTCCTGTTTACTTCCATGATCACACTTAATTCAATGACTATAACATCCTCCAAGGCAAGGAATAATCTTTGACATTATACAGAATGAGTACCAGACCTTAATTGGAGGACACAAACCACACCCCATAGTCTACACTGAGCTCACAAAAGTATTTTGTTCAACCTGCAAAGTGCTTATAATGTTTGACATTAAAATCTGGGCCAGAATTCCTGCACAGTAACAACTCCCTGGAGCAAAAGGCAGCTATAGAGAATCTCGCAGTCCTCACCACGCCCCATTCACTCCCCACACTGACACTCACTGTCACTGGCCTTATTTCTTTGACTTGTCTAGCACCTTTTCCAAGTGTAAGATGTCCTGGCTCCAAAGGACGTTTGACCTGGGATCCATGTTAGATGAGTAATAAAGGTTTTGTAATGAATGAAGACATTTTCTAGACTAGAATAAAGATTGGGAGGGTAGGCTTTTCAAAAGAAAAGAGAATATGCCTTTTGGGGGAAGAGAGTAGGTTATGGTGAATTTTTTTTATCCTAGGTATTATATTCCAAATGAGCATCATTCATTTTCATGATTTAAAATGCCTCCAAATGGTTCTCTACCTTTTGCCAAGGCCAATAGTCGCAGTGTTTATACAAGGCACTCCACATCCATCTCAAATATGTTTTATAAACGTGTGGTAAACTAGAGCATCCCAGTGAAGGAATGCAGAGCCATTACCTACAGGGGCCACAGAATATGTATTCAGAGTTCATATAAAGCTAATTACAGATATGCCCCAAATAAGGGCCTCCTGATAGTTTTTAGACATTCCATGATAATCCATGTATAACAAAACACCGGATCCTAAAGGAAGGACTCAGATTTAATAATCTTATTTCCACAAGAACCTTAATCATATCTTCACACTGCCTCCGTGATTGCTATTTGGCAGCTTTTCCCATCCCGTGAATAAAGCAAATTATTTCCTGAAGTAGAAGTAGTTTAATTGGTGTATAAGTCAGGAGGCCACTTCTAATTGTAGTTAAATGATGCTGTTTGAAAAGCTGGTCTTCAGAGGGCCATCCCGGAACAGAGTTCCTCCTATCCGGAAAGATCAAAGCAGCACACGTGGGAAGCTGTCATTCCCGGTGGATTTCTGGAACACAAGAGAGTGAATATGGCATTCAAAGTGTTCCATAAACATCTTCCAGAAAGTCACACACAAGAAGTACAAGCAAATGAGTAGGAAGCAAATTAATTGACTGTTTCAAACCAAAGTATTCCAAAATCCATAAATAAATATTCTCCCATAATATACATGAAAGATATAAATAGTATACATTTTTAAAGATTATGAGAAAAATAACATAAAATCCTATAAATGGAAGAGGTATATGTAAGTGATATGTTATGATCATATAATAATAAGTTGTCTTTGACATTATTGACTATTACGTTTCTAGGAGACAGAGCTTCACTCTTGCCAGGAGGTAGAAGCGTCTAGAGAATGAACCCCTTTATAAGAAGGAGGAAAGTGCTGTGGTTAGGTAGGCTTTGCCAGATCCTGGCAACATAGCACCTACTATGAATTCAAAGGAGTTCTGCAATTTGGCCTTACAATCCAAGATCTTCCTTCTGTCCAGGGTATGAGTAATGAAAAGCTGTAAAAATGATATCTGTATTCTTGTTGATGTCCAGCTCAGTAGTTATTATTAATAATGCATGTATTGCTCCCCGAATGCCTCACACGGAGCCCTGTACATAGCAGTTGCTCAAGAGATCATTGTTTAATTTCCTGGTCTGACTTGTGGCACCCCCAGGAAGAGTGTGGCCAAAGTGTCACTCCATTAGAGGCACCATTTAATTGGTCTGGTGCTCCCTGTCAACAGAATCTTGAATGCCAATGTCTATAACAGTTCCTAGAACTACAGCAACAGCAAGAAGCAGCTGAGAATGGTTGACCCCATGGCATGGAATGAGATTGATCGTTCTCTATGTAGTTAACTTAATTACGGATGGGAATTAGGTAGATAGGTGAATAGACAAATTGATTTGAGTAGAAATAAAGCAATTGGGATTAATGAAAATGTTTCTACTTATTTCTTTTTATTTCTCTTTATGTGTCCATCCGTCATATAAATACAATACTTACGAATGCTATACAGTGGTGTTCTAGTAATTAGTTTTTAATTCTTCCCAAGGAACTGAAACAAACAGGTGTGTTAGTTTGCTAGGGTGCCCATAACCAGGAACCACAATATTCTGGAGGCTACAAGTCCAAAACTGAGGTGTTGGTAGGATTAGTTCCTTTTGAAGGCTCTGAGGGAGAATGTTTTCCATGCCTTTCTCCTAGCTTCTGGTGGTTTGTTGGCCATCTTTGGTGGTCCTTGGCTTGCAAAAGCATCACTTTGAGTTCTGCCTTTCTCTTCACATAGCGTTCTCCCTGTGTGCCTGTCTCTGGATCCAAATATCCTCTTTTAATAAGGATGCTAGTCATATTGGCTCAGGGGCCCACCCTACTCCAGTATGACTGCATCTTTATGTGAGTGACCTTGTATCTAAACAAGGACATATTCTGAGGTACCAGAAGTTAGGACTTCAACCTATGAATTTGGGGAGGATGCAATTCAACCAATACCGCCAGGTATGCTTAAGGAAAGTGTTTTCACCTTTCTATGCTACCCAGATCACACTGAAACTTCTCTGTCTTACACTATTCTTGTCTTGCGTAAAAGTGCCCTGGATGACCACTGCTTTGCTAGGAACTTTATCGCAGTTGGTCATTCTTAGGCCAGGCAAAGACCAGGTTTTAGGAGCAGTCTTCACTAGTTCTGTATAAAGGAGCTTGTGCTTCAGCCCTGATGTCTGGTTGTCCACCACCAGCTATGTCTTAGGTGGGAAAACTTCTCTGGGTCTTGCCTCATGCTCGAACTCTTCTCAGAGTGTGCCTCTGCCCCGTTTTCCCAATGTCGTGCTGGGCGTTGGTCCTGGCAAGGAGCATCACTGCCAGGTTGGGCCAGAAGAGTTCATTCACTGCCAGAAAAATGCTCTGATAGGCATCCTGCATATGATTGTTGATCATGAATTCGATCATTTAACAGCTTAACATCCAACCACATGATCTATGTGGATGCTATTCAGCAAAACAGCAGATTGATCACAGCCATTCAATTTAGACATTCAAAAATAAGTTTTTCATTCACCCTACAGTGGTACCATATTCACCAACTTGTCATGAAGCATATAAATAAGAAGAAAAATTTAAAAATTTTACAAATTTAGGGAAAGAATGTCACTGGGTTTCCCTTTATCTATGTAACCTATGACCCTGTTACAATTAAAAATAAAATTGTTCATATAACCTTCTTCCCCAAAGGTCCTCCTAGCTGGATATAATGAAAGTTTATTTTACATTAGTTATTTAGGTAATAATTAATAACATTGATTAAGTTCACACTAAGTTAATAATTAAATAGTAGAATTTCAGTTACCTAGAATCCTTGGAGGATAAATTAATCTGAAAGCTGAATTTCTGAACAGCTGACCATCATCACTTTCATCCCTAAAACTTAAAGAATTAAGTAAGTAAATAACCTTTGGATAGGATTTTTTCCTAACTAAATTTGATGTTCTGGCACTTATTTTAAAAGCTACTTACTTACTTTTAACTTTTGTTGGAAATATGTTCATTAGTATGAAAATAATTATTTTCTGAATTGTAGCATAGCCCAGAATCAATTAAAAAAATGACCATTTGTCCCTACACTAATGCACCAAAAATTGTTCTTTTGAAATCTCCTATCTGATTTTCTTTTATTTTTTTTCTGTCCTTTCTTCAAATGTTGGTTCTTTGCACATACCCAATCTACCCTCTTGCTGCTTACATTGACCCACTGGCTGCTTCCAATCCACCGCAGGAACCAGGCACTCACACTCGTCAGATTTCTACGCACACTAAGCAGAAATGGATTTGGATTCGGCATCACATGTGAAATATCCATGAATATTAGTGTTTCAGCCCCATGACACTCATTTAGGTTTCTCAGACTTTCTCAGTACTTTTTTTTATCAGCTTATTGTGTCTGTTAGTTGTGCACCCAGAAACTTGAGGTTTCCAAATACCTGAGACCTGGACAGGTGAGGCATCATTCTATTCACTAAAAATAATAACTTCACTTTTGCATATATTATCTCTTCTTCTCTGAGCCCAGTTTTCTGTATCAGGCTTTCTTGAGAACATTAAGTCTCCACTTTCAAATAATTTACAATCTTGTTGGACTACACAAGATACCTAAATGAAGAAGACTGAGAACATTTACGTGGGAGTAGACATTTAAAGATCTTAACAGAATGTTTATAGGTTATTAAATGGAATAGTACAAGGGTTAAATTAGTCAGAACAGAAATGCTGTACCCATAGCAATGAAGAGAAATCAAGACAAGGGTGTTCTCAAGGGAGCAGAGGGTAAGATGAAATTGCATAAAGAGGAAAGCACCCTTGGAAGTGGGAGAGGAGGAATGAAAACGTAGGGACTAAGACTAAGTCCTAAGAAACGCACCTTGGCAAGGGCTGGGGCAAGCGCTAGGGACAGAGCTGCAGGACCCCGGAGAAGCAGGGAAGAGCGCTGTCATTAACTGCTGTCAATCAGTCATCTCTGGGCTTTGTACTGAGTTCTCCTGGGGAGAGGATTCCTAGGTGTTATTTCCCAAACACAGCAGAGTTAAGATTGCACTTTTGTCCCCTCCCCAACATGTCTAGGATAGGGCTATGGCTAATTTTGGTGCAACCAGAGGCAAATTAGACAGTTCTCTAAGCCACTTGTGTACTCCCTCATGGTCTCATCCCCTTCCTTATTCCTCCACCCCCACTAGCAAGGCCTCTGGTCCCTTTGACGTTTCCCTGCCAAGGGGTTCCTCTTCAGCAGTGCCCAGCCTAACACCTGTCACAGCATCATTCCTAAGGATGTAATATTACTAAGGATAGTCATATTTCTGCATCTTAACTTCCTTGCACCACATTCAGGTAGAATTGGTACTTGTTACCCACATATAGAAAGACCTATTTGGCCAAATGATATGAAATCGCCAATATTCAACCAATTTTGACCTACAGAATCTTTCACAAAGTTCAATCTAATATTTTTTATCCCTATCTTCCTATCAAGAAAACTACTACAGGCCAGGCGCGGTGGCTCACGCTTGTAATCCTAGCACTCTGGGAGGCCAAGGCGGGCGGATAGTCCTGAGCTCAGGAGTTCGAGACCAGCCTGAGCAAGAGCAAGACCCCGTCTCTACCAAAAATAGAAAGAAATTAATTGGACAGCTAAAAATATGTATAGAAAAAATCAGCCGGGCATGGTGGCACATGCCTGTAGTCCCAGCTACTTGGGAGGCTGAGGCAGTAGGATTGCTCGAGCCCAGGAGT
>RJWJ010023831.1:0-25419 GCA_004363605.1 Indri indri | reverse complement strand
CCCTGTCTCTTGGCATCACCGGAGCAGGTGGGTCTGAGCACCTGTGGCCTCGCTGCAGGGAGGCCTGGAAAGTGGGTGTCCAGCGTTTCTGGCTTCTCCTGGGAGAGTGAGGCTCTGCCTTCGGCCTTGCATGCAGATGCCAGGATGCCTCCCAAAGGACAAGCGTCCGCTCCAGGAAGACCTGCTTACCTATAGGGCTCTGGTCTTACAGAATGGAGTGATCTCATTTGGGGCCAGAAGTAAATATCTCAGGACAATAGAAGGAGCATTAGCGTCGCCATTAGCTGTCCCTTCTCTTTAAATACATGTCAAGGCTTTCGTTTTGAAGCCAAGTGAAGTTATTCACCTGCCTGGAGGGGCAGATCCAAGTCTCAGCTAGAGCCTGGCCACCTCCCAACCATGAGTTCTATTGGGTCAGACCAGGCAGGAGAGACCCAGACCCTCAGAGCAGGGAGGGCGAAGCTGATATCCAGGGAAGCGTCATTGCAGCCTCTTTGTAAGTGTGGTAACAGGGCTTGGGGGCAGCGTGGCCTGCGTTCTGGGCCCCGACACTGGCGATGGTGTGGTCTGTGAGAGAAGGAATGCTCTGAAGCTGAGAACAGGGAGGAAACGTAACGACATGCATTTTCATCTGTGCCACATGCCGGCCTCCCCAGAGGGTCCTCCGGGACTGGGGATGACGCAGTCGTGTGGCCTCTCTGCACTTGTCCGCGGCCAATAATTAGGCAGACAAAATTACTGAGGCCCAGCAAGGGTCGGGGGGCACTGTGCCTGGCTAAAACCAGAGACTGCAGGGTCTAGGCGGAGCAGGCCACGCCCCTTTCCCAAGATCAGGACCAGCGTGGATTCCAGGGGCCTTATGTCAGCTTTCACTAACGACCTTGAAATGTCAGTGACTCACAGCGTTTATTTCTGGCTCACGTCCACATCTGCTGCGGGTCAGCTTTGGCTCTGGTCCACGCCGTGTTCCTTTCAAGACCTAGACTGGTGAGAACACCGTCTCTTGGTCCCATGCGACAATGGAAACGTGCGACGGCTCTTATGGCCAAATCCGATGTCGGTGGGGCAGGGAAATGACCCAGTTGTCCCACAAGATGCACAGGAAACAATGGGAAGCAGTCACACAACCCACTATGGAGCCTCCCTCGGGAAGCCAGCGCAGCAGCTTCCCGGTCTCCTCTGCCCGCCTGTCCTCTGGGTTCACCCCCCTCCCCACCATCCTGTCCCTCCTGTCCCTTCCCACGTCCCCTCTGGGTTTGGCCCCACAGTCCTAGTCCCATCTTAGAGATGTGGAGACTGAGGTCACAGAGGAGACCCAGACCACCAAACTCCTCCCCAACACCCTTCGCTGGACAAGTGGCTCCATGCCAACCCCATCCTCTTCCTTGCCTCCCCTGAGTCCCTCAGAAATAACTGCTCTCTGCAGATCCCTGCTGCACACCTGCTGTTAATCTATATGCTTCTAACTCTGTGTGGTAATACTGAGTATGCCCATTTCACAGATGAGGAAACCAAGGCCTGCAGCATAAATGACTTACCGAGAGTCATACACAAAGAAGGCAGCAAACCAGGTTTGCCCAACTCCAAAGACCGTGTCCCACCACTGCCCCTCACACTGGCTCAAATCCTTTCCTTCCCAGCCCCTGCCCACATTCACAGCCACCCAAGGTGTCGTCTGTGGTGGGGATGTCACAGTCATGCAACTGTTCCCCTCCCCACCACTCTAATCTTTAATTTGGACCCACGAAGCCAGCCCTTCAGCTCCCATTGCCAGCCACAGAAATGAGGATAAATGCGGCTGTCAGCGGCTTCCTGCCTCTTTGTTTTTTAATTTACTTAGAGTTGGGCAGCAGAGATGGCAGGAGAGGAAACAGATGGCTCAGTGTGACAGATGGGATCCTATCCAGTGACACAAGGACAAGGTGAGGAGAAACGTGATCAAAAGAAAGCACAGTCTCCGAGTGAGAGTGCGCTGCATGAGCTCCCGTGCCAGGACGCGGCACTCCAGCCGGCTCGCCAGCCTCCAGGGCACCGGCTGTGGCCTCTCAGGGCTGGGGCTCAACACTGTCAGTTAACAGTGGGGACACTGAGGCTGGAGCGACCACAGTCTGCCCAGGGCCACCCAGTCAGCCTTTCACAGGGCTGGGACTAGAACCCAGGACCGGGTTTGAAGGGGGCGGCTCCCGTGCCACCTCTGCCTGGCCACCAGAGAAGGAGACAGGTGAAGGGGGAGATACCATACGGAATCTCACGTCTCGACCTCTCGCAGTGCCCCCCCACCTCTGGGTGCATCCTGGAGGGAGAAGATTGCTGTTTACAAGCACAGCTGCCCTCACAGGGGCGGGGCACCGGGAGACGAAGGGCCCTCTTGTTCTCCGAGTGTGCTTGCCAGACCAGGACAGGCAAAGGTGGGCCGCTTGCAGAATTTGGGAGCCCGGCTGGGCCAGCTGCAGAGCCCAGCAGAGAAAGTGAGAACTGGGAGCCTGGGGGCAATCCTGGAGGTGGGGGGTAGCAGTGAGGGTTGAGGGCAAAGAGATGGGTCCAGAAACCTGAGCCTGCGATGGCAAAGTGCAAGTTTTGCTCTGTTTTAGGAGGTTTGTTTTTGCAAAAATAGAGAAAAGGGCTGCATTTTCTATCTCCTTAGCAGCGTAAGAAAGAAACAATGCCAGGGAGATGAAAAGGTGATCCAGAAACGGAACTAACTCAGAGCCAAAGGCAACCGTGGGAAAAGCCCTCCGGGAATTTACAGAGATCTTGGGGAGCATTGGCTGTTCTCAGAAAGGGGATTTGGGGTTCGAGTCCATCTCACCATAACAGGCTGAGTTCGGGATACAGTATTATGAAAGTCGTGTTGCAGGAGAGAGGGAAGGGTGGCGATGGGGACACTGCTTTCTCCACGAGCACCCTGCTCAGGAGTGGGAGGATCTTAGGATAAGCCCTCGAGGGCCACGAGGACCAGACCCCATACCCCAGCCCTTCCTGTCCACAGCCTGGTGCAGTCCTGTGGTGGCCTTGGAGCCTGGAGACTGTTGTCATTCCCACTTTACCTATGAGGAAAGGGACTCAGAGACATGCAGTGGCTTGCCCAAGGCTACCCAGCATGTCAGAGGAGGAGCCAGAATTCAAACCCAGATCTACCCAACCCTAAAAGTCAGCTGTTTCTTCTCCCATGAAACCTGATTCCACTTGGACATGCTAAGCTTGAAGGTAAGGTGGGGTCATTGTCCTCATGACGGGTTTTTCTCAGCTGCCCCCATGTGAGCCACATGATGCTCTTGCCTTTGCTAGAGATGGCAGGGCTGGGCTGGGCTCCCAGGGGTGAGACAGAGGCACTGATCGCCCTGATCAGCAGCCGCCACCTAAGGGCCCTACAGGTAGGAGCACTTCCACCTGTCGCTGATATGCCCGGGCTCCCTGTTACAGATAGGCGCCAGGAGGTCCGTCCTCCCAGGCTGAGGGAGAAGGGGGTGGACAGGGATTCCCTCAAATCATCTGGTTTCCCGGAGGAATAAGGACCTCTGTATTTACTTATGGAAGGCTCTAAAGCCAGGCTCTACAACCTAACCAGGCAGCAGCCCTGATCTCCAGGTACCCATCAGGCAGGATCTTGGCAGGAAACATAAACCCATTCAATGAAGAGGCTTCGAAGAAGGGGCCACTACAGAAGTGTGAGCAGGATGTAGAGGTGCCCGGACATGAGCAAGAGCGAGAGCCGTTGCCACCCCTAGGCCTGAAGGGGCAGAGAAGAAACGTGTTCTTAAGAGCCCGGTGGGAGTCGAAGCTGCAGAGGAGCGGCCGCCTGGCAGGCTGGGGCCACAGAGACCTGCCAGCGACATGACGCCACAGCAGGCGGGGCGCACAGGAGAACCCTGACACCTCTCGCCTCCCGTTCTCTGATCCCCCACGTGCCCTGCATGGGCTGAACCCAACACGCTGCCCAAGGATAAAGGAGCCCAGGTGGTACCTCCTGTGTGCGGCGGCCCCGAGGCACAGAGCAGAGCGTCACAGAATGGCTCTGGAGGGGGCTGCAGACCGGGACCTGCCAGCCCCGGACTGACTCCACCCAACCCCTCCTGATCAGGGCTGGACAAGGCCGCTGGTATTTATGGGTTAGGTGCTGGAAATAATTCTGTAGGCGGGGACAGCCAGATTTTCTCCACTGCCTCCACCCTTTCATGAAGTTGTTGCCTTTCACATTGACCGTGAAGGCTGTAGGGCCCACGAGTCCCAAACCACAAGCACGAGATCGTGGTTCACGCTGAGATGGCGCCATGTCCTCCATGGCTTCCAGTTCAGGGAGGGTGGTCGAGGGGGCTCCTCCTGGGCAGTACCAGAGTCTGCCCTGACACCAGACCCTCCCTCCCACACTGCAGGACATGCAGTGTTCCCCCTGAGGACTCAAAATACTCAAAACCCACAGTTAACATAAAAAGCCACCTTCATGGATTTTCAGCGTGCACTAAGAATTATAGGAGTCTGCAATTAAACATAGATCTCTTCCACCCCCCCTCAGCCCTTCCCCGATCCAGGACTAACCATTAGAATTCAAAATCACTCTGGGAGAAACTAATTTGAAACTTCTAAGTCACTGGAAGAGACACAGTCTGAGAAGCAATCCTCCCCGTGACTTTGAGAGAAGTGGGAGTGGTGTGAAGGGGAGACCTGTCACCCTCCATGAGGACGTGGCAGAGATTTGTGGGACTTCAATAGATAGCAAAACCACATTGTTAACATCAGCCGGAGCTTGTCCACACAGCGCAGATTCAGCAAGCCCAATATTATTGCAATTCTGATATCCTGTGATTTGCATGCCCATCTTCTCTTGGTCAATAATTCCCAACTTCTTTGCTCTCCTCCAAATCCCCCAAACTCCTTCCATCCTTCAAGGCCTGTCTCCAGAGGCATCGCCATCATTCATTCATTTATTCAACAGATACTTTTGAAACCTGCTCTTTGCCAAGCACTGGAGCTGCATTGGTGTTGAAGACAGACTTGGCCCCGGCCCTCGGGGAGATTTTTCCCATCCTACAGTCTCTTTCATCTTTGGCGTCTCCTCCCAATGGCCCTCACACATTTGACCTTCAGTGATGATCACGTAAGTCCGTGTCTAATCCTCCCCACCGGAAGATGAGCTCCTGAAAGACTGAGACGGATCCTTCCTCTAGATGGACCAGCACAATTCCAAACACTCATTAGATGGGAACCCAGCAATGATCTTTCAAATAGATGAGCCAATCGCTTAACCTCCGCCGCCTCTTCATCTGTGTAATGGGAAACATTATCTCGGGGTTTTCTGAGCTGAATTTTCTGAGTTGATAAATGTGAAAGCACTCTGCAAATTGTAAGCCTCTAAGCCCCGGAAGGGAATACGCCTTTATTCACCACCATGACCACCCAAGGCCGTTAAAAAGGGACTCTGTCCAGCTCTTCTCCAGCTCAGGGGTTGCAGTGTGAGCCTCACCAGAATCTGAGACAAAGCAAGTGCGGAAGAAGCCCCCACCGCACATCCCTCCCTGCAGTTAACAGGCGGATCTGTTACCATTGGCTCATTTTTAATCATTGCGGTTGTTAGGGCGAGTTTTCTCTGCTGATTGCTCGGGTTAAGAAGCCCTAATCAGTGGAAGGGGCGCAGGGCTGGAGTGTTCCTTTTGTCTGTGAGCCCCATCCTTGAAGCTGGGGGAAGAGGTGTCAGGAATGGGGTGTCAGTGCGTCTCAGTATCCAGCGGCTTTACAGAGCCTCAAAGGTTTTTCTGAGCTGACCTCTAAGGGAGCAGCCCAAGAGGTAATCCCATTACAGAAAGGCACCCCTGGAAATTTTCATTAAGTTGATGCATACCGTCCATATTTCATCATCGCCAGGCAGGTTTTCTCACTCTTTTGACATGAAAACAGACAGGTGGGGCCGTTTTGATTTGGGCTGCCTGCTTTTTTTCTCCAGGGAAGCCACTTCCTCTGGCGTGCATGATAATTGAATTTCACGGATGGAATCTTCCACATACTTCTCAATTAGGGATGTGTACAGGCAGCAAGATTTTTCAGGTGTTGATGTATGATTGTCACTCTGTTTTTACCTTTAAATTAATCTTCTTAATTTCTGCCAGCTCTAAATCCGGCTTTGCTAAATAGCATTATTCTGACTTAAATGGTCTAATCTGTTTGTCGTAAACTGGGTACAGCTAAAAATCGTGTATGCGGGAGCCCTCCCCATTAATCACAGCTGACAAGAAGTCAGAAATCAAAAAGCAAAATAGTCTCCAAAGGCAAAGTGAGGAGAGAGTGGGGAGGGCGGCCGGGCTGGGAGGACAGGGCTCTGTGGTTCAGGTAAGTCCCTGCCCTCTGGGGTCTTGGGTTTCTACTTCTGTTTAAAAAACAAACAAAAAAGGTAAGAGGGAAGCAGACTGGGGGTGGGAGGTGTGTCAGATCACTTGAGTCCTCTGGGACCTTTTCAGCTGCAACATTCTCTGAGCCTGTGCATGACCTCTCAGAAAAAGTGCCACAAACAAATCTGACTTCTTGGTATTTAAATGCACAGCTGTTACTGACTCTTAACAACACTAGGAGAACCGAGCCTCAATCGCTTTATCACAGCAGTATAAAGGAACACACGGCAACGCTGGGCCCCTTCAAGTCCCATCCTTCAGAGCAGCTCGAGGAGAAGGGCTCTGCGTGGTGTGTGTGCATCTTAAGCGCCTCTCAACGCCAGCGCCAGGCAGCTCCCAGGGTGACGGGGAGGGAGCAACCCCACGTCTCGGTTCCTTTGTCAAGCGGCAGATCCATCCAGTACCCGTTCCATAGCAGTGTATGTGGTTTCTTTGTTTTTGTCCACATAGGGTAAAGATTGCTTCCTTTGAAGACATATTTATTAAGGAGTTGTTTTTAAAGAACATTGAGTGAATGCAGAAGCCAGGTGGTATGGCAAAAATTAAAAGTAGTAAGAATGTCTAGTTTTGCAGGCTCTGGAAAATGTTTACTTAGTGCCTAGCAGAGGGCCAGGCGCTATGCAGGCACCAGGGAGGCAGGTGAGTAGCACATTTGGGTCCTTAACCTCCCTCCCAACCCCCACTCCTATTTCCTGAGAGTCCCGGCCACCCTTCCACCTCGTACCACGCCAGCCCACATGCTAGCGCTGATCAAGGAGCCAGCACCCTCATCCCCCTCAAACCCCAGTGTTTCCACCACTCTGCTCAGCAGCACGACCAGCTACACTGGTTTGTCTGGCCTCATGGGGTCCCCAGGATGAGGGAGTTGGCCGTCGCACCCACCAGCTCCTGGTCACACTTCCCTCCACCCTCAGGCCGCAGCTGCCATGGAACAACCCCTCCCCCACACCCACAAACTGGCGCCCTTCCAGATTCTGGTCCCTTCTTAGCACCGCCTGTCACAGTCTTTTACAACCCTCCCCCACGCCGCTCGAGAGCTATTTCACACTTGCCCCCCTCCCTCCACCACCCTCCCCTCCCTCTGCAGATGAGCGCCCTCCCTCCCTGCCTGGCCACCTCTCACTGCCCCTGCCCCTGGAGGCTGCAGCCCCTCCTCCCTCTCCACCCCACTCTGTCCTCCGTGCTCTCTCTGTATCTGCTGTCACTCCCATCCCGCCCGCACCTTCCCTTCCACTTAATAATGTCCATCTTGGAGCCTTTTCACATCCTCCCATCAAGCTACCCTCCGCCTCCCTTTCCCATGCAAATAGCTCTAGGGAGCTGCCTCTGCTTCCCTTCCTCCCCCTCCAGTCATTCACTCCTCCACCCCTGCACTTTGGCTTCTGCCACCTCCTGAACACCTTCCGCCACGTCTCTCTGATGCCCCTTGAGTTGCCAAATCCAGTGGGTACTCAGCGCCCTTTGTTATGAGTATCGTACAGATATTACCTCATTTGAGCAAGGCTATGTGTTAACATAAAATGATACAACAACCTAGTGCGATAGGTATTACTTACCCCCATTTTACAGCCGAGGAGACTGAGGAACAGAGAGGTTGAGTACCTAACCCAAGGTCACACAGACACATGTGAAGGAGCGGATGGCTCAGAAGTCTGTGCTTCTCACACTCCCCTTCAGTACCTCCCTGCCACCTTCCCCGCTGATGTCCGTTCCCTTTCTCCTAATCTTCGTGTCCCCAGCACCTGGGCTAGGGTCTGACACCCAGAGAGTGCTCTCAACAAATGCCCTGGGCTGAACTAACTGAATGCCTGAGGCTCACTCTGGTCCTCAGGGAAGTCGCAGTCTAGGAGAGGGAACAGTGACCAAACAGTGGCCACCAGTGTGTTGGGTGCTCTGTGGGACATCTTCCAAGGCTCTGGGGGCACAGGCAGGAGCAGATAATGACAGTGATGGGGACTAATAACAGTACCAGCCACCCCACAGTGGCCACTATTTACTAAATTCTGATATGCACCAAGATCTTTACTAAATAGTTTATGTTTTATTTCACTGAGTCTTCAGAACAATCCTGTGAGGAAAGTATTATTTTTAAGCTCAGTTTACAGATCAGGAAATTGAAGTTCAGAGGGGTCCCCAAGAAAAGATAGCTTAGGAGGTGGAGCCCCCGACCTGGGGCGGGGTCTCTGGAGGGGTTTGCAGAGGAGGCGCCTCCTGAGCAGGGTTGCGAAGCCACTGAGGAAGAGCACGAGGGAATTCCAGGGAGAGGGCACAGCGTCCCCAAAGGCTGGGAGGCCAAAGAGCATGGACCCGGCTGGGAACCTCAGCCAGCGGGGCTAGCTGGAGGGCAGAGGATGGAACCGGAGTGGGAGAGGCAAGGCTTTCAGGGGAGGCAGGGAGAGGGAGGGAGCCTAGCAGGACCCGGGGAGGAGCTTCAACTTCCTGGGGCAGTGGCCCTCGAACTGCGCTGTGTATGTATCAGAATTGCAAAACCACAGTCCTGGGCCTCCTTCCCAGATAATCCGAATCCCAGTGGATCGAGAACAAGGTTCAGGAATTTATTTTGGGGGGTGGGGCATAAGCATTATTAAGACTCGGCCATACTTAAACAGCTTTATGAAACATAATCGACATGAATAAACTACATATTTAGAGCGTACGATTTAATAAGCCTTGACATGTGCTTACACCCATGACACCGTCACCAAGAGAGTGAGCACATCCCCCACCCCGGAGGTTTCCTCGTGTTCACCGTCACCCCTCCCCACCCGATCCTCACTAATCCACGTTCTGTCACTGTAGATTAGTTTGCGTTCCCTAGGATTTTATACAAACGGAATCATACGGCATGGGTACCCTTTTGTCTGGCTCCTCTCACTCGGTGTGATCATTTTAAGATTGATTTTGAGATAGGCACACATTTCTATCAGTAGGCTTTTCCTTTTCATAGCAGAATAGTATTCCGTTGTGTAGGTGTACGATAATTTTTTTATCCATTTACCTGTTGAGGGACCAAGAATGCTGCTATGAACATTTGTGTACAATTCTTTTAATGCACATACGCTTTCATTTGTCTTGGGTAAATACCTAGGAGTAGGATGGCTGGATCATAAAGGATAAGTTTAACTTTTTAAGAAATGCCAAATGATTTTCCAATATGGTAGTACCGTTTTACGTTAAAACCAGCAGCATATGAGAGCTCCAATTCCTCCTCATTCTTGTCAACACTTAGAATGGTCAGTCTGTTTACATATTTAGCCATTCAACAGGTGCACTGTTGTATCTCATTGTGGATTTGAATTTGCATTTCCCTGATAACAAATGATGATAAGCACCGTTTCGCATTCTCATTCGCCATCCCTACTCCTTCTTTGAGGAAGGATCTGTTCAACTCTTTTGCCCATTTTTATTAATAAGTCAGGTTCTTTGTTTTCTTATTGAGTTCTGAGTCTTATTACATATTCTAGATGCAAGTCCTTTAGCAGATATGTAATTCCCAAATATTTTTTTCCAGACTGTTGCCTCTCTTTTTATTCTCATAACAATGACTTTTGGGAAAAGATTTCAATTAGCCGTAATCAAGCCTTCGATAAGCCTCAGTGGCTGTGATACTGCACTGCACAAAGCTTACCATGTCTTTTCAAGTTTTTAACTTGGTTAAGTCTAATTTATCAAATTCGATTTTATCGATTTTGTTTTTGGTGACCTAGCTAAGAAATCTTGGCCTAATTTAAGGTCACAAAGATCTTCTCTTTTGCTTCCCTCTAAAAAATTTATAGTTTTTAAAAAAATATATAGTTTTAGGTTTTACCTGTAGGTCTTTGATCCATTTGAGTTAATTTTTGTATATAGTGCAAGGTATAAATCCAAGTTTATGGTTTTCTAGTTTTTTTTTTTTTTACATATGGATATCTAGTTGTTCCAGCCTTTGTTAAAAAGTTATCTTTTCTTTGCACCTTTGTCAAAAACCAGATGTGCATGTGTGTGTGGATATATTTCTGGACACTTTATTCAGGCTGTTTATTTTGTTTCATTGATCTCTTTGTCTTTATGCCAATATCATGCTGTTTTTATTAGTCAGTTTATAAGTCTGGCAATCAGGTAGTGTGAGCCCTCCAACTTCGTTCTTCTCTTTTAAAATTGTTTTGGCTATTCTGGGCCCTGTGCATTTTAGTATGAGTTTTACAATCAGCATATAAATTTCTACCAAAAAAGGCCTACTGGGAATTTGATTGGGACCATGTTGCATCTATGTATTAATTTGGGGAGGATCAAAAACACTGATTCTTCTGACTTTATTTTTTTAGGTATTCTTTAATTTCTCTCAGCAATATATTGTACTTTCAGGGTACAGGTCTTTCACAACTTTTCATAGATCTATCCCTAAGTGTTTTATACCTTTTGATGCTACTGTGATTTTTTTTTCATTTCAGTTTCCAATTATTTGTTATTAGTATGTAAAATACATTGGATTTTTGCAGTGATCTTGTGTCCTGCAATTTTGCAAAACTTATCACTTTTAGTAGCTTTTTTGTAGATCTTACTAGATTTTTTTAACCATAGATGATCATATTGTGTGTAAACAACATTTACTTTCTACTTTCTAATCTGGGTACCTCATGTCTTGCCTGATTCCACTGGCTAAGACCTCTAGTATAATGCTAGACAAAAGTGGCAAGAATAAGTATCCTCTGTCTTGTCCCTGATTTTAGTAGGGAAGCATTTGGTCTTTGAAAATTTACTATGATATTAGCTGTAGAGATTTTGTAGATGTTCTTAATCAGATTGAGGAAGTTCCTTCCCTTACTAGAATAGTTTTCTAAGAGTTTTTATCAGGAATGGGTGTTGGATTTTGGATTTTGTTAAATTTTTTTTTCTGCATTTATTGAGGTGATCATATGTTTTCTCTTTTTTCAGTTTGTTAATATGGTGAATCACATTAATTGATTTTTGAACATTAAACCAACCCTGCATTTCCGGGGAAAGCCCTACTTGATCATACTGTATTATCCTTTCAATTTGTTCCTGGATTCAGTCCATGTTCATGAGGGATCATTGGACTACAGTTCTCTTTTCTCGTGATGTCTTTGTCTGCTTTTGTTATCAGGGTGACACTGGCTTCATAGAATCAACTGGGAGGTATTCCATCCACATCCTTAAAACTTTTGGAAAAAATTGTGTTTAATTGGTTTTATGTATTTCTTAAATGTTTTGTAGAATTCATTAGTGTGAGAAGGTTTTTATAACTTGCATATTCAATCTTTTTAATAGATAAAGCGTTATTCAGGTTAACAATATGTAAAGGTTCGGTAATTTGTGTCCTTCAAGGAATGTGGCCAATTTATCTAAGTTGTTGAATTTACTGGCATAAAGCTGTTCGTAATATGCCCTTATTATCTTTTTATTATCTGGAGAATCTTCAGTGACATCACCTGTTATTCCTGATAGTGGAAATTTATGTCTTCTCTCTCTGCTTCCTGACCAGTCTGACTAGAGGTTGGTCATTCCTTCTGAACTTTTCAAAGAATCGGCTTTCAGTTTCATTGATTCTCTGTTTTTCTGTATTCTGTTTCGTTGATTTTCACTTTGCTCTTTATTGTTTCCTTTCTCGGCATATTTGGGTTTCATTTGCTCTTCCCTTTCTAGTGTCTTAAGGTAAGGACTGAGGTCATTGATTTGAGACCTTTGCTTTTTTCTAAGAGAGTCATTGAGTGCTAGAAGTTTCCCCATAAGTACAGTGTTAGCAGCATCCCACGAATTCTAACATTGTGTTTTCATTTGATTCTGTTCCATTTTTCTTTATTTCTTTCTTTTTGATCCAGGGGTTACTTAGAAGTGTGTTATTTAGTTCCCACACATTTGAGGATTTTACAAAGATCTTTCTGTTATTGATTTATAACTTAATTCCTTTGCGATTTGAGAAGATATTTCATCTGAAATGAACTGTTTCAAATTTGCTGATACGTGTTTTATGGCTCAGAATATGGTCTATCTTGGTAAATGTGCCATGTACACTTGAAAAAATACATATTTTGCTGTTGTTGGGAGGAGCAAAAGTTGGGTCAAGTTGCTCGATCGTGTTGTTCAAGTACTCCATGTTCTCCCTGATTTTCTATCATCCTATCAATCTTTGAGAGAGGGTTATTGAAATCTCCAACAGCAATTGTCGAGTTTTCAATTTCTCTTCTTAGTTTTCAAAGTGCTTACTTTATGTATTTTCAAGCTTTATTATTAGGTACATAAACATTTAGGATTATGTTGTGTTGATTAATTGACCTCTTTATCCTCATGAAATGATCTTTATATTCTTTGCTCTGAAATATGCTTTTTTGATATTAATATAGCCACTCCAGCTTCCTTTGGACTAATAGTTATCATGGTATATTTTTTCCCATCCATTCATTTTTAACCTATTTGTCTTTATAGTTAAAGTGTGTTTCTTATATACAACATACAGTGGGTGTTTGCTTTTTGATGCAATCTGGAAATCCCTGCCTTTTAATTGGCCATTTAGATTCTTATATTTAATGTCCTTGATATGGTTAGGTTTAAATCCATCATCTAGTTATTTGTTTTTTATTTCATCCAGCTGTTCTTTGTTTTCCTTTTCTTTTTGCTGCCTTTTGATTAAATATTTTATGATTCCATTTATTACCTTTGTTGACTTATTAGCTGTAATTCTTTGCTTTATTGTTTTAGTAGTTGATTTGGGGTTTATAGAATACATGTTTCATTTCTCACACTCCACCTTCGAGTGATATCATACCACTTCATCACTTCATGTGTAGGATCAGAACCTTGTAATAGTATACTTCTATTTCCCCACTCACAACACTTGTGCTATTGTTATACATTTACTCTTTTTTTTTTTGAGACAGAGTCTCACTCTGTTGCCCAGGCTAGAGTGCCGTGGCATCAGCCAAGCTCACAGCAACCTCAAACTCCTGGGCTCAAGTGATCCTCCTGCCTCAGCCTCCTGAGTAGCTGGGACTACAGGCATGCGCCACCATGCCTGGCTAATTTTTTTATATATATATATTTTTTTTAGTTGTCCAGCTAATTTCTTTCTATTTTTTAGTAGAGACAAGGTCTCGCTCTTGCTCAGGCTGGTCTCCAACTCCTGAGCTCAAACGATCTGCCCACCTGGGCCTCCCAGAGTGCTAGGATTACAGGTGTGAGCCACTGTGCCTGGCCCACATTTACTTTTATATATATTATAAATCCCACATTACATTGTAATTGTTTTCATGTTAAAAGTAAATTATCTTTAAGAGAATTGTAATTAATATGAAAAAAACCTTATTTACCATGCAGTTACCATTTCTAGTGCTTTTTATTACTTTCTGTGGACTCATAACTCCATCTGGTATCATTTTTCTACTGTCTGATCAACTTCCTTTAGCATTGTTTTTAGTGTGACGTGCCAATGATAAATTCCCTCAGTTTTTATGTATATGAAAAAGTGTTTTCCCCTTGTTTTCAAGTGATATTTTTGCTGAAATACAAATTCTAGGTTGAGAGGCTTTTCTTTTAGAACTTCAAAGGTGTCCCACTGTCTTCTCACTTGTACTGTTTCTGATGAGAAATCTGCTGTTATCCTCATCTTTGTTCCTTTGTACATAATATTTTCCCCTCCTGCTATTTTTTAAAGGTTTTCTTTATCAGTAGTTTTGAGCACTGAGATTATGATATACCCTGATATCATTTTCTTCATGCTTCTTGTCCTTGAGGCTCATTGAGCTTCTTAAATCTGTAGCTTTATATTTGTCATTATTTGTAGAACATACTATATAAGTTTTCAATCTTTTAAAACATATTGACATTTGTTTTATGGTCCAGTATATGGTCTATCCTGTTGAACATCACATGGGCATTTGGAAAAAATAAGTATTCTACGGTTGTCAGTGTCAAAGTGCTTGATAATGTTTCCAGATCTTTAACATCCATACTATTTTTGTTCTAATAATTCTATTAATTGGCAAGCTCATAAAAACTATGATTTTGTAGACTTGTCTATTTCTCCATTTAGTCGGGTTTTGCGTCACGTATTTCGAAGCTCTGTTATTACACATATTCACATTTATTGTTCTATGTGATAAAACAATTTATCATTATTTTGTCATCCAGATAAATTGGACCTACTTTTTGTTATGAAGTAGGTTCTGACAATAATATAGCCACTCCAGCTTTCTTATGATTAGTGCTTTTGCATAATATATCTCTGTCTTTTTACTTTCAACCTGTGTCTTTGTGTTTAAAATATTCCTTAAAGACAGTAGGTAATTAGCTCTTGTTCTTTTAAACAACCCGAGAATCTCTGCCTTTTAATTAAATGTTTAGTTTATTTATGTTGAATATTATTTTAATATGGCTGCCTTTAGGGTGGTCATTTTTTAATTTGCTTTCCATTTTTCTGTTTTCTTTTTCTCTCTTTCTTTGTCTTCTTTGGGGTTAATCTCTTTTTTTTCTTTTTAGTATTCCATTTTCATTACTTTATTGGGTATTTCCTCCTTTTAATATTTTATTTTAAAATTTTCGAACACACTGAGAAGCTGAAGAAGTGTTACAGTGAACCCCCACATGCCCACCGTTAGCGTTGTCTGTAGCTCGAGAAAAGGAAAGACCTCAGCTGCTCAACTCATCTTCTTTATTGGGTGCCTCATCTCTGGATTTCCACAGGGCAGAGGCAAATGCATTTGAAGAGTTGCATTAATAGAAATGTAATTCCCAGAACATGGAAGTGAAAGTCTGCGCTTTACATATTCATCAGGCCTTCCTGTGAGAGGGAACAGGACAATGTGGACTGTGTCCAGAGGGAGTGACCAGGACGTGGCAGTGACTGGATGCTGTGTCCTCCTGAGGAAGGAACTGGCTGTGCTGTACCCAGGGGAAGAACAGAGGTTAGAAAGAGGCATTTCCAAGCCTTGCAGCCTCGTGGTGGTAGAGTGGTGGGTGGGCGCAAGCTGTGTGTGGGATAGTCCAGGAGCCAGTGCAAATGGATGCTCCAGGGAAACAAACGTAGCTTTAATAAAAGGAAGAACTAGCAGGAAAAGGTGCCCCAAATGAGCAAGTCTTCCTCAGTAGATAGTGAACTTCCCATCACTAGAGGTATGCAAGCATCCACTCATTAACAAATATTTACTGAGCCTTTAAGGGCCAGACACTGGGCTAGGCACTGCGGGTAGAGCGGTGAACAAAACAGATGGGGGTTCTTGTCCTCATGGGGGAGGTTAATGTTAAATAACCCACGAGTAAGTATGTAACTGTCCATTGTGATTTATGCAGGAGATTTGTTCTGGCAGGAACTGGAGAACAGAATTAGACATTTTCTAACTCTGAGACTAAACAATATAGAATCACAGATGCTCTATATAAGTGATGGCTTTTATCATCGTATTAATATTGTTATTAACATTATTATTTGTTCTATTATTCATTCATTTCACATTTCCTGGACACCAACCTTGGGCTGTGCAAAGAGACAAAGCTGCATGAGATGGGACCTTTGTCCTCGAGTGGCAGGGCCATCCAGCGAACAGACCATTCAGTGCAGCGTGGGAAGTGCTGTAATTAACGACCAGGAGCCGGGGAGGCACTGTCTGCCTAGGGAACTGTAAGGGAAGTTCCGGGGTTGGGGTTGGGGCGGGGGCAGTGGGAGTGATGGAAAGCAGAAAAACTGTTAGTGTCAGCTCCCCTCACACTCTCCTTCAATCTCCAGGAAGCTTGACAAATGTGAGGCGTCCCCTCCTCGCTCCAACCCCTTCCCCCTCTCCCTGCCCCGTGCTCCCCGCTTGGTGAGGGTTCAGCTCAGCTGGGCCCCTTAGCCAATTAACACTCTTTGCATCTGAAAAGCTCAAATCAGCTCCTCGGAGGTGTTAGAGATCAGAGTAATTAAGGTCTCTTTCTAATGCAAATCTACACCAGAAATTGGATGTTTGTCTCCTTGGGATATTAGAGTCCCCAGTTCTACTGGGTGCTAGTGATCTCAGCATGGGGAGGCGATGGCTTCAGGAACTAGAAGCCAATTTGTTTGGATGCTCTCCAAAAATGTTTGATTCAATTAAATCAAAATTGACTCCACATGGCAGCGGAAGTGATCTTCTTTTAGGCACACCAGATCTCAACTCTCCCGGTCTGTCATGCACTAACATAAAGTCCAAACCCCTCACCCCGTCTCAAGACCCGACCTAATCTGGCCCCTTCCTTTTCCCCAGCCGCACCCCAGGCCCCTTTATTAAGTGATTGTCACACTTTGTGATTATTTTATTTACTGGCTGCCCTTGCCCACATCATTAAGTAAATACATCCCTGTTGCTGTTCACCCTGGAGCACAATATATAAAGTTGTCCAAGTGAAACACAGCTCGATTGCAAATCAGCACCTGCAATTCGAGCCCTTCGGAATAGGGCTCATATTCAAAACTAACACCATCTTTCCCTCCCTGCCCGGGCGTCCAGTGCTGGCACCATAGTCTCAGCCACTACTGACCTCTATCCAGTTGTACCCAGGGTTCGCTCCTCTGAAGCATAACTGCTTGCCTCTGTGAGATGCCGCTTAGCTTTCTGAGTACTACTCACAGATGGCTAATTTTTAAGTTCGAAATTAAAACATACCCTCTCAATGCAAAGAAAATTCCCCCAGACATGGAAACAAACAGACAGAGATGACGTTTTATTTAACTAAGTTATTTACTCTTCTTTTTTCTGTCTCCTCAGTTGGAATGCGTGCTTCTGCAAAGCAGGGACTTGTGTCTATCTTGGCCACCACCCTATCCACAACACCTAGAGCAATGCCTGACACTTGAAGGATGTTCTAGAAATTTATTTTGAATAAGTGGATTTTCTGAAACTGCCCATGCATAGGCATGGTGCTGGCACTACAGGCACAGAGGTGGGCAAGCCCAGATCCAGCCTTCGAGTTGCTCATAACCTAGTGGGGAGACCCACAGGACCAAGGACTCATTTGTTCACTGAGCACTTGATCCTGCCCTGCGGTGGAGTCACACTGTAAGGTCAACACATGAGCAAGTTCCATCCTATGAGTCTGGGGCAAAGAAAGGAAGCAAGAAATGACCATCTTCCCGTGGTGGGCAATTCCACTCAGCTAGATTACACCCCAAAATTGCCACAAAGTGGGAGACATGTCTCGGGATTACTCCACACAGAGAGAAAAGTCTGTGCAAAGATACAACGGCATGAAGCCACAGCCAGGGTTGGCATGCAGAGAAAATGAAGGGGGAAGAGAGAAAGTAATAATGGTAATAATAATAATTAACAGCTACCATTTATTGAGCAGTTACTATGTGCTGGGTGAGCATCGTGCTAAATGCTTTATATGTATTTACTGTAATTAGTCCTCACAACAACCTGGAAGTAAAGATAATCTTATTATCCAAAAAAGTTGATTCTGGCTGCATCGTGGGGAGCCTGCAGCATCACGTTAGGGAGACCTGACCTTCCCCTGAGGGTACTGATTGTGGGGATCAGGAAGTGTTTAAGTGACGGGTGGCCTGGTCAGATTTGGTTCTTAGATTTGGGCTGCAGCGGGGGGGATCTTTACAAAGCCCTCCCTTCTGCACTAGGTGAATTTACACTCAGGTCAGTCTAAAAAACTAGCCTCCTCACAGAAGATTCTGGTGTGGGGGGCCCAGGAAAACCCGAGGCCCAGGGATGGCGTGAGCAGCTGGCTAGGCCAGTGGCTGGTGCAGAGGAGACCATTTGCAGCCCTCCCCACGTGCCAGCACGGCGAGCTCCTCCTGAGCCCCTCATTGTGCAGAGGGAAGACTGAGGCCCGGGAACGAGAAGGGACCCACCCAGGGTCAGTGAATGCACGGGGAGCAGCAAACGGAGGAACTCTTCCAAGTGCCAGATTCACTTTCTTTTCTCCCAGTTTTTTTTCTCCAGGGACTAGGGTTTGGAGATTTGCTGTCAAAGTGGCCTTCCCCTCCCCGCCCCTCACCCCCGACCTCAGCAGGACAAAGGTGAAAAAGACAATGAACACTGAGATCTTGTGTCTCCCAGAGGCCACAGTGCTGGAGACAGAACAGCAGTGACCATTTCTGGAAGATACCGTTTATCTTAATGATCCTAGTCCCTTTGCTCTTTAAAGTGAAATAAAAAGAACAAGAACTAAATTTCTCAGCTCTCAAAGCCCTCTGCCACGTAGCCCCTCATTGGACTCGCACAGCCGCCCTAAGAATTGGGCAGCACAGTGCTTGTCCTCCCAGTGCCTGAAGAGGAAACTGAGGCCCAGAGAAAGAAGGGCCTGTCCAAAGTCCTCCCTAAATCTGAGTTTCATAGGCCAAGGACAGTGCCTCACCATTGCACCAGACTGCCTCACTGAGCTTCTAGCTCACTCCGACATCGACCTACCAGGGGATACTGGTCCAACCTTTCTGGGCAGCAATGCTGACAAAATATTGCAGGGGTTTTTTACAATGTTCATATGTTCTAATCCCCTTCTGGAAGTCTAGAGTAAGAAAATCGTTTGAAAATAAGCAAAAACTGATGCAAAAGGATGCCTTCCCCACCCGGATATTTATTCTGGGAGAATTGTGAAAAACTGGACACAATGTAGTCACCAATAAAGTACCTCCCCACGAAGGGAAATCAAGCAGCCACTAAAAATGTTATTTGTGAACAATTTTCATGACACGGCATGAAATACTATTAAGAAGTAAAGCTTCATTTGAAAGCAGAGAATATATACATACATAGAAAAAACGTGGAAGGATATCGCTAAAATATTAGCAGTTGTCCCTATAGTATCGAGGTAGTGGGTGAGTGGGTGAGTGTATCTTTCCTGAACCCTTTGCAAATGTGTTTATGCAACAGTCACCTGTTAGCACCTCCCCAGGGCCCAGCCCAGTGCCCGGACTAGTGCCCAGCCTTGGGCATCCCCTGGTGAACTGTAGAGACCAATGCTCTACCCAGGAAAGTAACTAGGCAATTGTAGATTCAAGGGACAAAAGCCAGGAAGTGGCCAGTACAGGGCAACATGGGGCCATGTAGCGAAATACTTACTGGTTTCATAATTGAGAAGAGTTAATGTGTGAAAGGCCAAGCCACCACCTTGCAGATGTTTCAATATTTTTAAAAAGGCAGATGGTGAGGGAGAAGCCCACCCAGGGAGAGACCCTGGCAAGCCTCTCCCCTTCTCTGTGCAGCGGGGACCAAAAATGGAGGACTTAGCATCTGTGCTTCCGTATTCCACTAGTATTTTTACAAGTGTTCCTCGAGGGACAAGTTTCATTGGCCAGAAAGCAGTGGGATTTGCCTCCTAGCAGGAGCCAAGCTACACCTGGAAGCATCTCGGATCACTTTCTACCACCCAAGAGTACAGAGACATGCCTCCAGTTAACCCCCCGGCTGCTGGACTCCTCAATACCTGTAACACTCTGAAAAGAGGTGGCCAGTGAAGAGATGCCTGGGAGAGGCAGACGCACCCAGCTGCAGGGCTCTGAGGGCCCAGGAGGCCTTCGCCTCGCCCAATCGTCTTGTCAGCCAGCCATCCACAGATCACCTGGCTTTGGGTTGGCACATTGCCTTGCATCTCTTCCTGCCGGGCAAGTCTTCTAGAAAGATAATATTCATTTTACAAGTGTTTATGGAGTTTTTATTCCATATAACTATAACTCTTGCTATTCTCTCTCAAAAAGTTGGGCCAAAATGAAACAATGTCACTCCTGTTTTCTAGCCCCTGTACCTTTACTCATGTTGTACACTCTCTCTGGCGCTCCTTTCTGCATCCATGTGTGCCCAAACCCTCCCCTTTGGTCAAGGCCCAATTCAGATGCTCCCTCTTTCCAGATCCTCCAGCTGGGGGTCGGGGGGAGGTGTCCTGATACTCATTTACTCAAGCGATCTTGAGCCAGGCACTGGGATAGGCACTAAAAATACACTAAATTAAAGCTATCCTTGTCCTAAAGTGAATCAGTCTAATAAATGGCAAATGGGCAAAAATAAAATAAAAAGAACCCACATCATAACACCATGTCGTATATGGTAACAATACACGTTTACACGTATCCAGGCCTCTCATAATAGTGGGACTGATTGACTTCAGGGAACGGAGAGTACAGTGAGACAATGGTTTTGACAGACGAGTAAGAGTTTTCTAGGCAGACAAAGGGAGAGGAGAATGGCATTCCAGGCAGAGGGGACAGGGACACCAGGTGCAAAGGCATAGGAATGTGAACCAGCGTTATGCATTTGAAGGACTACAAGTCACTTGGGGTCATTGCTAAAGTATAAAGTGAAAAGGGAGGTGCAGAGTCACCCAGAGAAAAGTAACAGGGCCCAGATGCTGGAAGGACTTTACACCTCAAGCTACAGGAGCCCAGTGCGGGGGTTCAAGCAGAAGAATGAGGAATCAGCTTTTGCCACGTAAAAAGCCACCCAGTCTCGGTGGCTTAAAATAACCCTCAGCGTTTATGGTTTGCACATCTGGGGTTGGCTGGGGGTTGGCTGATTTGGACTGGGCTGTGCTGCAGTGCTTTGGCTCTTCCTCCTGTGTCTCTTATCTTCCCCCTGGACCGCAGGCCAGCTTGGGTGCGTCTTGCTCATGGCAATGGCCGTGGCACAAGAGTGCAAAGGGAAATGTGCAAGGTGTCTTGAGGCCTGGGCTCAGAACTGGCATGTTGCCACTTCCAACTCATTCTGTCCACCAAAGGAAGTCACGTGGCCTGGTCCCGATTCCAGGACAGGGGAGCTAATGAGGGCACCTGGGGAGTCACATGACAAAGGGCATGGCTGTAAGAAGGACCGAAGGGTTAGTTCCAACCACCAAGTCTACCATAAGCAATGCGATTGGGTCTCTGCCTCAGGTCACTCGGTAGCAATGTGGAGTGTGGATTAGAGGGGAGAAGGCAGCTTCACAGGATCAGGCGGGAGTTACACGAGTGCCCCAGGATCGCACAACCCGCTCTGTCCCTCTATTCCACTTGCCGGGATTTAGCCAGATCAGGCAAAGGGAAGGCTTATCTTAGCCCTTTGTTCAATTCTAAGAGCTCAGCCTGAGCATTTGGGTGCTTGCAGCAGTGAATAAGGAGCCTTTGAAATAAGCAGATAAAGACTAATATTCAATAAACTAGTGAACAAGAGTTTTCTTTAACTCTCTTGGAAAAGACATCTCTGAGACAAAAACAGACCTGAGCTGCAATATTGGATAAGCCCCAATGATCACAAGCAAACCTAACAAGTGATCGGCTATTGGCAAATGCAGCAGAACCAGATAAAGCAAGTAATTAACAATTATTGCGTTTGAAGGTAATGGAACTACAAATCCAGGCTGCCTAGGCATTTGTCTTAGGCATTGTTAAGAACAAAGTTTTTGTTAGTGGGTGAGTAATCCAGGTGTGAAATTCATTTTGTAAGACTAGATCTAAAAATAGGCTTGAACAAGAGAGTGGAAGAGAACAGAATTCATCCCCACTTGCTCACTGGGGCACCCAGGGAATGAACTTGAGGCACTGTTTTTTGTTTACAAAGGGGGAATCGTGGTAGATTGTTTGCAAAAATCACTATAGTTATTTCCTTCCCTGTATCTATGCTGCTTTTCAGATGTGACTTTGTAGCTCTTCCTAGCAAAAGTGAAGTCTATTTCCTCAGCTGTTGAGTCTTTGACTAGTAGAATGTGGCAGAGGTGACACTATGCTAATTCCAAGCCCAAGCCTCCAGAGGCCTTGCACCCTGCCACTTGCTCTCTTGGGACCCTTGTCTCTATCATGTGAACAAGCCCAGCCTAAGCTGCCAGAGGATGAGAGTTAATGAGTCAGCCCAGGTGGCCCAGCTGAGACCTTAAACATGGGAGAGAGCTCAGCCAAAATCAGCAAAACCATACTGTAGCTGACCCACCGCTCGCCACAAAAGCAAAAGAATCCCAGCTGAGTCCAGAAAACCTGCCAGCTGAGCCCATCCTACAGAACACAGAATCTTGAAGTAAATAAATGGTTGTTCTTCTAAGCCACTACATTATAGAGTGATTTGTTACACATTAATAGGTAACTGATATAGCAGTATTCTGGATCAAAACAGCCAGAAATACATTGGGACTTGGAAAAATAATAACTGCTACCGATTACTGGGCACCTACTGTATACTGGGAACTTTGTGAATCTGAAATTTTGTTAGGTATTTCACATACATCACCTTACATCGTCTTTGAAACTCTGCAAGGTAGAGTTATTTTCGCCATTTTGCAGATGAACAGATAAGGAAACTGAGGCTGGGGAGGCAGTTTAAGCAACTTGCCCGAGGTCACATAGCTACTGTATAGGATTAGATACAAACATACTCGCAGGCAAGTGGGGCCTTTCAGAGGCTGAGAAAAGCCTGGGTCACTTCCAATTTTTGAGGTGCCTATTGAGGTATACTATTAATAACAAATAAAGGTATAAAGAAACAATTACCAAAATTGTGATATACAGGCATGCATTGCTTAACAACAGGGATTAGTTCTGAGAAATGTGTCCTTAGGTAATTTCATCATTGCGTGAACACCATAGAGTGTACTTACACAAACCTAGATGGTGTAGCCTACTACACACCTAGGCTAGATGGTGTAGCCTGTTGCTCCTAAGCTAAAAACCTGTATAGCATGTTACCGTACTGAATACTGTAGGCAACTGTGACACAGTGGTAAGTATTTGTGTATCTGAACATAGAAATGGTACAGTAAAAATGCAATATTATAATCTTATGGGACCACCATTGTATATTCTTTTTTGACCAAAACATCATTATGTAGTGCATGACTGCATTTTAAATCTTTGCATTTATCAAATGAACACTTTTAATACCAAAAGAAAGGCAATGAGATATAATTGCGAATCACAAGATAATTACAGCATTCATTTTAAAATCATATTACTTTATAATGTACTACAAAGGGTGTGGTTTAGTAATGGGATGCAAATGTTACTTTGTCTGGTGAACATATTCTACTTTGATCCAGCACCCTCTATGTTGGAACACATAACTTCCTTTGGCTGGGTGTGGTGGCTCACACCTGTAATCCCAGTGCTTTGGGAGGCTAAGGTGGGAGGATCACTTGAGCCCAGGAGTTCAAGGTTACAGCGAGCTATGATTATGACACTGCACTCCAGCCTGGGCAACAGAGCAAGACCCTGTCTCTAAAAACAAAAAAAAAATTAGAAACCTCCTTTGGAGAGGCTATAGTTTGGTTTGTTTGACCCTCTGAATCTCATGTTGAAATTTGATCCCCAAAGTTGAAGGTTAGGAGGTGCTTTTGTCATGAGGGCGGATCCCTCGTGCATGGCTTGGTGCCATCCTCCCAATAATGAGTTCTTGGTCTATTAGCTCCCACAGAGCTGGTTGTTAAAAAGAACCTGGCTGGCACCTCCTGCCCTTACTTCCTCTTTTGCTCCATGTGGTCTGCACACATTGGCTCCCCTTCGCCTGCCACCACGCGTGGGAGCTTCCTGCAACCCTCGCCAGAAGCAGATGCTGGCACCATGTAGATCCTGCAGAACCATGAGTCAAATAATCTTTTCTTCATAAATTTCCCAGCCTCAAGTAGTCCTTTTTTGCAACACAAAAATGGACTAAAACAGGAGATACCATCAGAAGATTAAATAGGAAGCCTTTCATGAGGTCAGGCCCAGCCACAGGGCCCTCCTGGTGCTCCTCTGCCCCCAGCCCAGCCTCCACGAGAGGCCCGTGCATGGGCCCAAGGAATCCATCCCATAGCCCCAAGCAGCCCTCAGCTGAGAAAGGAGCTCCTGGGGAGGGTTCTTATGGAAACTGGGGTTTCTGCTCTCATCAGAGAATTGAGCCATCTTTGTTTTCTATCACAAAATGACTCTGTTTTCTGGGATGTTTCACTCACCTGCCTGCATCCAGGCTTACCCAGAACCAAAGTGAGGATTTAGAAAGAAGCCAGCCAACATTGCCAGTCTAGACACAGAGAAGGGGATAGGAGATGCAGGACTCTGTGTGGTTCAGAGGGTTGGGAAGGCATCTCAGAGATCGCTCTGGGGCTGGGTCTTGAAGCATGAGTAGGAGTCTGCTGGGTGGAAACGATTATGCCAGACGGCTAGAACAGCACTGACAATGGCATGGAATTAAGAAAGCGTGCGACACACATAGGAATGGTGCAGAGGCCAGTGTAACTAGAGCCCAAGGTGGGCGGGGGAGAGTGGAGGCAGATGGGGTAGGAGGGAGGTTGGGGAAATATAGGAGAGGGTGTCATACCCAAGAAGGCCCAGCCAGGTCTCTCTCCCTTGGCAGGGGAGGGTGGAACCACTTGCTGCCAAAGAGGGATCTCAGCCCTGGGGCACAGCTATGTGCCCAGAATAAACCCCCACAGGACTAATTCCATCTGCTCCTTGCAGTGGCTCATCCACCATCCTCTTTGTAAAAGGCTTCGGCAGCCCTTCGTCTGCCTGTAGCTCTTCTGCAAGCTACTGCAGGCCAGGTGTCCCTTAGAACCTAAACCCTGTATTTCTCCACAAATCTGTGTCACTTACAAACCAACCTGGATACTTGCTTCTAGACAACTCTGAGGTCTGATATCTATTTAGAATAGAAAATGTAATGAGGTTTTAAAGTAAAAACGTCACAGCTTTCCTCACAATTTTATAGGTTCAGGAGTAAAGGACCAAGGAGGTTGGTTTGAAGGCAGAGAATGACTGAGGTGACATAGAATCATGTCTTATCACCTAGAGCCATCAGGGCTCTCTGAGACCACGTGGTCCAGGGATGGCCACTGACCTCCCATCTGGTGCCCAGGGCAGACATTGCTAATTGATTGCCACACGCTCTTCAGCTGAGCCTCTACAAATCAGGCAGAGTCAGCCCGTAAGTGAAAGGCAGGTGGTCATTCCTGGTAATTCCCTTTACTCCCTTTTCACAGAGGAGGAAATGGAGGCACAGACAGGTTAAGGGGCCTCCCCAAGCAGAGCTTTCCTGGAGAGCCTCCCTGTCATTTCCACATGGCTTGTGGAAGACAAACACTTTAATGCCTCAACTGTAATCAGGGAATGACTCTAGCATGTGGGACAGGGTTTTACAAAATGCCATTT